>JAHZMV010006431.1:0-10350 GCA_027743765.1 Coecobrya sp. COE2
ATTGTTACTATCGTCCAAAATTACATCTACGCTGAGGGCAGGTTTTAGCATTTTAATCATTATTACAGCCAAGCTAGTTGCAACTCCAATTGCAATTCCATACTCCAATCCAAGCGTAATTGAACATCCGTAGGTGACAATACATGTAATTGCGTCGAATCCTGGAAACACGAAAAATAAACATATTGAAAGTTTCATTGTCACATTAATTATTACATTACATGTATGTATTATACTATAATATTTGAAGACTTACTATTTACATTCCACATTACTGGGAGAGATTCATACTCAATCATAAACATTACTGCACAAATTATCACAGCAGCTAAGCTCGCTTTCGGAATGTAGTAAAAAGATTGTGTTAAAAAACCAAGCGACAAGAGCACCAAAAGACCTGCATAGGAAATTGGTTAAACTGTACTTGTTTCCCAACAAATAATCCATCAGTCATAAAAATATCGTTATCGAGGATACAATAATCTCACCTGTAAATAATCCTCCCATTGGACTTCTTACACCTGAAGACTCATTAACAGCGGATCTGGAAAATGAGCCTGAAACGGGAATTGAGGAAAAGAATGATCCCACAATATTTGCAGTTCCTAAAGCAAACATTTCTTGGGTTGCATCGATCGTTTGGCCTGATCCGAAGGCTTTAGATATGGCAACATTTTGGAGTATAGCTATAAGGGCAACAATTAATGGTCCTGCTCCAATAAAAGACCAGCTTTCCCAAAACGTCATTTTCTGCACGTCATCATAGGATGAGGTCCCATCATCATTAGTAATATTGGTCGGTAAGTTGAAAGAGGGAACATCTATGTTTGGGAAGCCACCGTGCACATGGCCTGTTAGTTTGAAAGGAGGTGTGCCCCAAAGAAAGGCAATAAAACTGGTTATCACAACGACTATCACATTTCGGGACACTGATAACAGCCAACAAGCTTTTTCAACTGCTTTCTTCTGGGGCGACGTGGGATGTTTATAGTCCTTCAGCTTCTGCATAATCAAAAAAGTCGCGTTACTAATTACGATATAGACCATAACACGTTCATTCAAGCATTAAAAAATAAAGATCTACATAATATCTGACATAATATGTAACGTATATCACGTACCCGTAGTAAAAGGAGGACAATAAAAGATATTATACCCATGCAGCAATCTGCGAAATTGATTGTATGAATGTCACGAAAAATGGCCCTCCAGTATCCGACAAACCCACTACCTTTCGGACCTGACAAACCTAAGAAGCTTTTCATTTGACTTGAAATGATCGTTGTCGCAGCTCCTGCTGTAAAGCCAATTACCACACTTTCGGATATGAAGCTAACAACCCAACCTGTCAAAATTTTTAAAAAATGTAAATTTACACTCTTACAATCTCAGTTTCAAACATGTAACTTGTTTTTAAAATAAATGAAGTACCTAGCTGCAAAACTGCCATTAACAGCTCAAAGACGCCAGCATAAAATCCAGTAAGAATGGCACATGATGGAAAGTCGCCCTTGCACGTTTCGTACGTGAGCAAACCCATCACCGCCGTTGGTCCAATTGTAACTTGTCTACAAGATCCCAGAAAAACGTACAAGATGCATCCTATATATGCACTGTAAAGTCCAAACTGAAAAGAAATATTTATTGAAATAAGAAACAAATAAAATACCTTAATTGATTTGATAATCATGTATAAATAGTACAATTAATTACCTCTGGACTTAAACCCGCAATTGCAGCATAGGCCATACTTTGAGGCACAACTGTTAACCCCACTGTTATTCCAGCAATAATGTCCGCAGTAAGATCGGACCGTTTGTAGTTTGGAAGCCATGAGATAATAGGAAACCGTTTCCCAATCTGTTTCTTACACGAAAAATTCCTAGGTTGCTTATGTCGCCTATTCCCACTGGTATCGTTCTTATGCTCCATGTCGTGAAAAGCAACGTGCGCTGAGTCTGCTGACTAGTTGAAGACAACGATCGCGTTGTTCTATTGACTGCAATATAATGAACAATTTAACATTTACAACTTTATGAATATTGCCGAGTTGTGTTACAAAACGATGTCATGTCACACTTTACATCTCACTGATACCAGTACTTACTTACTAATTACGCGATTCCCTCCATTACTGCCATTTGTGGCAGCTTCGTTTAAATGAAGACCATTTTTATTTGGACTTAAGACTTTTCCACATTTTCTGCATTATCGCTGCAATACAGCTAGTTATTCAACTTCCACCCTGAAAAGAAACAACATAATAAATTAATAAAGATAGATCAGTGGTGTTGTCTGTAACCGCAACCAGCCTCAAAAGCATGGTCGTCGGCTTGTCGGGCATACCTAATCATGAATCATAAACTCTGTTTGATTGTTTGTTCGTTACTTTGTACCCATTTATTACTATGAATGCTTTTTTAATTAGCATTTTTTTCATAAACAAACTCAAAAGGCAATTAGCAAATAATGGTCAAAAATGAAAGTGTATCATCATAATATCACCTATGTATCCTACCGATGGAAATTACTTTCAATTTCAACACAATTTTCGGTTTCGACTCTTCCATATACATACATTAGCAAGCGAAAAGTTTTACGTTTAAATTTAACTTTTAAGACAAGTTGATTATACATGTCTACAAAGCAACTAGGGTGAGTGGAATACATACATGGAAAGTTTTTACTATATTGCTTCAATATAAAGTGGAGAATTAGTTGTGAACATATCGTAAGAACGTGAGTGAAGACAAAAAGATGCAAGCATTCTTGCCAGGCTTGCAGTTTTTTAAATCTTTGTTAATAAAATATATGACAGTTTGTAGCGTAATGTGAGATGCGTAAGAAAGCGCAATTACATTTACAGTCAAACTATATGCAGTCAACATATATTAAATTATAGCTTGTTGGAGTTTTGGAAGTATCTATTATCTAGGTACAATTCGTTATATGAACACATCATAAACCAGTATGACTGAGATTGAGAGGAAAATCCCAGAATCCAGATCATGTTTCATGCTTCAGTTATTCAGTCACTGGGTGTCACGATGTCAGTAAGCAAAGTTGAGTAAGTAAAAAATTAAAAAGCACAAGCCCGTTATATAATAATCTTAATCCAGCCAATTTAGAGGAGAGGAGATTGCGTTCAGAATGTCGGTTTTTTGCATATTACGTACATATTCATGTTCATGTTTGACATGTACTATTTAATGATAAATATGTATAGAAAATGTAATTTGTAAAATTAATGAGTAATAAAACTGTCTTAAATCTACGATCAGCTACTACTCGCCCTTGTCAGTCAATGACATTTTTTCCCAAAATCTGTACACGCCTTTGTCAAGTACAGAAAATTTGTAGCTTTGCCTTTACGGCTTCATATTCGTGTGATTCCTTTATATAAAATCTTTGT
Organism: Coecobrya sp. COE2; assembly: GCA_027743765.1. NCBI lineage: Eukaryota > Metazoa > Arthropoda > Collembola > Entomobryomorpha > Entomobryidae > Coecobrya > Coecobrya sp. COE2. The sequence continues at coordinate 3,413 of JAHZMV010006431.1, forward strand.
ATGATTCAGATTTATCTCCAAATCTCCGTACTGAAAATTTCCAAATGGTTGGATTTTGTTTGGCGTAGCCCGTAAAACCTCGCACAGTAAATAACCCAAAGTAACCTAACATAAAATTTCCTTCAGTTCAGTCTGCTGAGTATTCAAGAAATATGTAATTTTTCACTTTAACTAGGTATAAAAATTATACAATTCAATTAAAACTCAAGTCTCACAATTCCCCACATTTTCATTACTACCTGGACTTGATATATCCATCTACAACTACTATCATGTCTACGATTGCAGAAAATTAAGAATCTAAACAACCGTTTTGCATGGTGTCAAGAAATTAATTACGATCTCCTCTGCTTTGACTTTGAAATGTTTGAAATGCATGCAGTGCGCCATATAAATAACGGGAAATAATGACAAAATGTGCTGAACTACTTTGAAAATAAGAGCAAATTATCTTTATTTTAGCAATTCAATTGGAAAATTTAATACGAGTGCAGCAAAGCTGAATACAGCAAGAAATCAATAAAATAAGCAAAAATATACTTAAATTAACTGCGTACTATCAAAATTCATTTTACTAAAAGATAATATGATTGAATACATTTCGGTATATCGGCATTACATATTTTAGATAAGAACTACATACTTTAAAATTGGACAAAAATATTACCTGAATATAATCTCAGCTATTTAAATGAATTTCGTGTGGAAACTACCAAACCAAGTAGTTCATATTAACTTTTTCACCCGTAACTCCATCATGATAAAAGCTTTAATGTTCTCATCTTCTAATCCATTCAATTCCTCCAGAATCCTTGCACGGGTCATGTTCGGATCCGTAAGTTTTTTACTAAGCTTCTCTACATACTCAATCCAAACACAATTAGGACAACCAGACTGACAGCAGTTTGTGGGCGGGGTTAAATCTTCGGATTCCGCTTCCGGCTCTTTTTCACCAGGGACAAATACAGGTCTTTCAGGCTCTCCAAGGCCCTTATTCTCTTTAGTTCCATATGCAACATCCTGAGTGAAAAAACCGTCTTCTTTCGGATTATGCACTTTTGGACTATTATGTTGATCAGTTTGCAACACCGTACCCGAATTACTTTTATTACTGTCTTTCTCGTCCTCCGGCTTATCTTTGTCACTACCACCAGAGTTACTCTGGAAAACCGTTACTGTAAAACACGATATTCTTCTCGTCGAACCAATACCCCCGTTTTCATTCCAGAAACAGCGACTAGATAAGAAATGATGTCCTCTTCGTTGCATAACCGTTGAAATCTCCCCCTCCCCTCCCGCTTTCCAACAATAACATTCTAACGGCAATCTCATACTCGACCTGTCCAACTGCGTCCAGATCACAGTAGTTTTCCATCTTGTTGAACAATATGACCGTTGTAATGGCTTGACTTGTACTACTGGCCTCTTTACTTGACAAATTGTAATCCAAAAGATTAACTTACTTGCAGACATTCAAAATTACTTAATTTCACTGATTAACTAACGATTGATTATATTATTCCTGACTAGATACATTGGTAAGATGACTGCGTTTGGAAAAGTAGTACCACTGGAGTATACAGAAGCGCCTAATTATTAGCTCGAATTATGATTAGTCCACTAATTAATTACTCCACTCATTAAATTAGTACGAAAGGTGGGATTTTATGGAGTAAAAAGCAACTTCTGTTGACAAAACAGGAGTCACATGTATGCAAAAACAGATGTATCGCTCTGGCACTCGGACATGTGTTGTCGTCCGACAGATACCCGTCGGATTTTTGTAGGTGGCAAGTGCCACCTCTGGTCTGTACGCTGAGTTAGGTGTCCACCTCCGAAAACCTCCGCCGCGGTGGACGCGGTGCTGAACAAAAAATGGCTTGGATTTCTGTGTTTTCCCCTATCTCCTTATTACCCTACCGTGTATTTTGGATTTTTTTTGGCATATCCGCTTATTACAGTGAAATAACAACAAAAAGTACATCACTTTTCTTGGTTCAGTTTGTCAAAAATTAAAAGCATCCCCGGCTAAATGAATGGACAATTAAAGAGTAAACAAATGACCAGGAATTAAACTGTGGTAAGTTAATTAAATTAATGGAAAGTTAGGGAGGGGGAGGGGTAGATATAACTGGGTAACATGGCTGAAAAGTGTGAAAAGTTTTTGTTGTAGTTGAGAGAGGAGAAGGTGGGGATGAAGTGAGTTTTTTTTACTAATTTAGGCAGTTAAAAAGGATGTTATATTTAATATGAAAGTGTTAATTAGTAGTTAGTAGTGGTTTTAATTAGTTGAGATAACGAGCTAGTATTGAGGGTCGTGTTGATGTATGTTTAGTTAGTAAAAATGACTGACAAGAAGACAATTAGGTAGGAAGACAGCTGAGTTGACAGGGTAGTTTAATTGATAATTGATTTTAGTTGTGTGCAAAAATTATATCGTATTTAAAGGTGTTTGATGATAGATTAGATGAGAATAATTAAAATGAGCATTCTATGATTGTTATGTGTGTACTATGTTATGTTACAAACTTTAATGTTTATTATTGTATTATTGTATTGTGTTTCAGGTATAAACCACCGGCCACTTAGGAGAAGCATTGGGGACCGGGGTTCGTCAACTTTCAACCGTTTTCGCTCCCTGCAGTCGTCCCTGACGAAGTAACCGTCAACATGCCGCTGGAACCTAGGGTTTCCGGTGCAGCTAATGCGAAATTTTTCGACACTCCGGAAATTGTAACGCAGCTTGATGCTGTAAAAACATGGCTGTTGAAAAGTTTCAAAAAGGTATGATGATCTTCTTGGTCTTGTATAATATGTTTGCATGTTAGATTACAAATACTGGGAAATGAAAATGAAAGGTGGCTGGTTGAAGTTCAATTATTATACGGTGTTCAATTATTAATTATATTTTGCATTACAATCATTACATTGTAGTACATTCAGGCGGATCCTCCCACCAACAAAAATTTGGCCACTTTGGCTACACAATTGTGGCAGTTTCAGGATGATCACTTTGGAAAGAGTGAAACGAAGCCAGCAATGACAAGAATTCCGGTAATTCAAACTGTTGTTTTTATCGCATTTTACTTTTACAATAATTGTCAAACTTACTAACTTATTGCTTATCTTATTTATATTCAGACGAAATTTTTTTACGACTTTAAACCTGGAGGTGGATTATGTCAGATTCTTGGAGCAGCATACAAGTTTAAATCAGACCAGGGATTACGAAGATTTGATTTTCAAGTAAGTGAAAGTGTGCTGAGATTTGTCATACCTATGAAAACATAATATCCTATAATAAACAGTCGTAATTATGTGGAGAAGATTAAAATGAATATAAACTATTGTTTTTTTCAGGCTGGCGGAAAATCAGATAAATATATTGACATGTTCTTGGCCATTGAAGCTGGGCTAGTTCAAGCAAAATTATGGTCGTCGCCTCAAATTTATTTCACTCCTCAATTGTTGGAGCGACTGGAGCGAGAGAAATCCGAAATAGCCAAGTATAAAGATATAGCCAAAAAATATAAAGCAACTGTTGTGGATGACGAAGAATCCGCCACTCACTTGATTTACCCACCTCTTGACCCGGAGGAGGAGTTTGCAAGAGCAGTCTTCAAAAAGGACAAATATGTCATGGTTCATTTTTATTACTTTCCTGATAATCGTGACCAATGGATAAAAGCAGAACTGTCCAGTGAAAAGCTACCAGCAGATCAAATCATTGTACATCCAGTATCACAACAGTGGAGAGTGTCTGCAAACTGGTTGGTTGATATGAAAGAATTTGGAGAGTGGATGAATGAGGAAGACTATGAAGTTGATGAAAATGGTGAAAGGAAGCACCACAAACATAAAATGACTTACGAGGTAATAACCAAACGTCAACTTGGTTTTAGTATTTTTTTCTTTTACCTAAAAACGCATAAATAAAATGATCATGTTGTCCGCTATAGGAAATGGAAGATTTCGAACCTGGAGACTTAGCTACAGCTGCGAGTGGCAGTCAGGACAAAGCTACTCCCAAGTCCAGCGTCAAGAAGCCAGAAAGAGGAAAACGCAAGCGAACTCCTTCACCACCTCCCAAGAATTCCAAACGTAACAAAAAAGGTGCGAATGCGGGGAATAACAGTGGCACTCCGAGTAAATCCTCCAATGCCAAGAACTCTGGAGGATCAAGCTCTGCAAGCAAAGTTGAAGAAACTGAAGATTATTCCAGAGATTTTGACGATCCTCCAGCGGAAACAAATTTAACCGAAGTTCCGCTTCCGAAACCTGTTCCTTCCAAAAAGTTAGATGTTGATTTTCAACCGGTCAAAGGGGGAGCGGTTGCTGACTTGGATGAAGATGCTAATGGAGCATTGGATAAAAATGATGATCTATCAAAAATGCCCGATCTGACGAAATCTCTCTGACAAAAACAAGGAAGATAAGAAAGGGCTGGAAATTGGAACTGACTTTGGTCTCAAACTTGATCAGTAAGTGGTTTACGTGCAGTTTTATCTTATTCATTCTTATCGCGCATTAAGTTCAAGTGCAGCTTCTTCCATAAATATTCATTGCGTCTACATTAAATGTTTTAGGTACAGCAAGAAGGGAGCCATTTTGAAAAATAAAAATGTTGCATCGATGACAAGGGACTGGACTGAGCAAGAAACGCTATTATTGTTGGAAGCATTAGAAATGTACAAAGATGACTGGAACAAAGTTTGTGAACATGTGGGTACAAGAACACAGGAGGAGTGTATACTTCACTTTTTACGTCTCCCAATTGAGGATCCATACCTTGATGACCCTGCAGCCGGAGGAGGAGCATTGGGTCCTCTAGCGTTTCAACCAATTCCATTCAGCAAGGCCGGTAATCCAATCATGTCAACCGTAGCATTCTTAGCTTCAGTTGTAGATCCAAGAATTGCATCTGCTGCTGCAAAGGCAGCAATGGAAGAGTTTGCTAAAATTAAAGATCAAGTTCCTGCAACACTGCTCGACTCCCATTTGAAAAATGTCACCAAGAATGCAGAAGAAACTGGAAATATGGACCCATGTGCGGGATTAGCTCAAAGTGGTATTGCTGGAACAGCGCCTATTGAAAAGGATAAGGACGCAGAAGAAAAGGATGGTAAAGAGGAAGATAAGGATAGGGAGAACAAGGAATCCAAAGATTCTGATAAACCTGCTGACAAGGAAGTAAAGAAAGAGGAGGGTGTACTCGACGACAAGGCAAAGGATGGAAAGAAAGATGAGCCTGAGAAGATGGATGTTGATGAGCCCAAATCCAAGAGCGACGAGAAACAGAAAGCAGATGCTAGTAAATCAACGGAAGAGGAATCCAAAGATAAAATTAAAACTGATGGTGATGCTAAAGATGCCAGCAAGTCAAATGAAACCAGTGACGAGGAAGGCCTTAAGGACACCAATTTACAAACTGCAGCGTCTGCTGCATTAGCTGCTGCAGCAGTCAAGGCAAAACATTTAGCTGCCGTTGAAGAACGTAAGATTAAAAGCTTAGTCGCACTCCTTGTGGAGACACAAATGAAAAAGTTGGAGATAAAGCTTCGCCATTTTGAGGAGTTGGAAACGATAATGGATAGGGAGAGGGAAGCGTTGGAATACCAACGTCAACAATTAATCGCCGAGCGACAACAGTTCCATTTGGAACAATTACGAGCTGCTGAAATACGGGCCAGACACCATGCTCATCAGAAACTCATCTCGGAGCAACAACAACAGCAGCAAAATCAACAACAAAATCCAGATAGTTCGGCCGCCGTAGCTGCCGCTGCTGCTGCAGCGGCGGCGGCAGTAGCCCAGAGCGCTACCGGGGCGTCTCCTAATGTGTCTGCTTTTGGAGGTCCTCCAGCTGCACAGGCAACTGCAGCCTCAACTTAATTATTATTATTATGCAATTGTGTGGGTGTTTACCCTGTGAATTCTTATCAATGTTCTGATTCGTTTATGCTTTTTTAACTCTACCAAATCTCAAACAAATCAGTACATAAGTACGGTTTTAATTTTGTTTTTTACTACGCTGTGTGACGTATGTATGTATACATTATTGTTCGGTTTCAATCTGTCTGTCTAAACAGTGTTTACTTTAATGTTCTTAAACGCGTTTTTAAACATAAATTAGGTATTTATCTTAATTTCAGATTTTACAAGTTAAATACTACTACTGTATAAAATTATTATAAAACAAATAATAATAATACAAATTGTTTTTAGTCTTATTACATGTATTTAAGTATCCTTTAGTGTCACGTTTTAACATTACCTTGTTGTGTTGTAAAGTAATAAAGTAGATACATATTTATAAAAAAATATTGTTCTAATGACACTTTTATCTATTATTATTTATTAATGACAATTTATTGACTTTATGCATCAGTAGACTTTTACAGAACACTGTCACAGTATAGGGGTTTACAGATCTTTCATAATTTTTCCACACAACCACAAAGCACACAATTTAGCTTGTTTGGTGAGCAGTAATTCACTTTTAGTGCCGAAGCGTCAGCTAGTAAGTATAAAGGATATAAAATATGAATTTAGAATCCAGAACCAATATATGATTTGGGTCCTCATACACTTTAGTCACGCACAAAGTCTCATATCATCATGAATCTACTTTGTATTCGTTTTAGTGTGCAACGGTAACTTAAATTCATCTAACTCTAACGTCATGCATGCATCCATTTTACACTAGACACTGGCGATGCTATGAAATGAAATTTATAAATTATGCTAAATTAGTATGACCATTTACAAGCAAAATAACCTTTTTTACAACCACCCAAGCTTTGGGGAAACGTGAGAAACGAATAAACTAAAAGTATATCATACATAAAAATTAGCTGTCAAATTTGCTCAGGTGTTAAATCTAATGGGCAAAAGCATAGTTTTCCATGTTTTGTTTCACTGAAATTGAAATCCGTCAC
>JAHZMV010006432.1:0-10189 GCA_027743765.1 Coecobrya sp. COE2
CTAGTCCTCAAGCTGAACCAGAGAAAGTGGCCGCAGCGGACAATACGAAAGAGGAGCCAAAAGATGTAAAAGTCCCTGGAGAAAAACGGGAGCTTGAAAGCGAGGAGGACCCGCCTCCTAAAAAGCCTAAAACGGACGACGGAGTGGAAGGTATGCATTTACATAATTGTTTTGAAAATATAACTTGTAAACCATTTGAATAGCAGAAAATAAAGTAAATTTTTTCCTTTTGCAGAAGACTCCGATAATAAATCCGTAATCGAAGAAGAGGGCGAGGAGCCTGCAGAGAAGAAGGAAGATGATAAAACGAAGATTGAAACAAAAGATGCTCTCAGAGACGTAAACGCATCCGAAGCAGAAGCGAGAGCTGCCAAAGAGCGAGCTACGCACCCGTTAGAAGTTAGACTGAAACAATTTAGAGAAATGTTGATAGAGAAGCAAGTATCTGCTTTTTCTACTTGGGAGAAGGAACTTCACAAAATAGTTTTTGATTCGCGGTATCTGCTACTCACTTCTAAAGAAAGAAAGGCAGCGTTTGACAATTACGTCAAGGAGCGTGCAGAAGAGGAAAGAAAAGAGAAGAAGACGAGGATGAAGCAAGTGAAGGAACATTTTATGAAGTTTCTTGATGAAGTTCAGTCGCAGCATCATCCAAGGTAATGATTCTTAATGAAGTTCTATCATGTGTTTGTATATTACTGGGGTTACTTACAGAGATGAGAACCTAGAATGATTAATACTAACTGGGGATTTAATGATTTATAGGTTGTCATATAATGAGTTTATACAAAAATACGGCCGTGACGAACGATTTAAAGCGGTTGAAAAGTCCAGAGATCGGGAGACATATTTCAGTGAGCATGCGTCGGAAATGAAGCGACGGGAGAAAGAAGAAAGGGCTCATAGTAAAGAGAAGGTAAATACTTTTATTATTGTATAAAAAGAGTGTGCTCAACATAAAATAGAAAACATTCTAAATACTAATGCTTGTACATTTGATCGTTTTTGCTTGTACAGATCAGGGACATGTTCCTAGACTTCCTGAAGGATAAGATTTTTGACTACCATCTGAAGTGGCCAGATGTACGCAAGAGGTTTGAATACGACTCTCGCTTTTCAATGTTGGACTCTGACGAAAAAGAAGATCTCTTTCGAATCCACCAGAAAAAGTTGAAGGCGGAGGCTAAAGCAAGGAAGAAACGGAAGAAGGCAAAAAGTAAAGAGAAAGCAAAACGACTGAAAGAAAAGTCTCAACGAGAGATCTCAGATGACAATGAATCTGACGGTGGTACACAAACCAATAAGACTGCTTCCAAGTCAGAGGGAGAAGATAGCAAATCTGAAAAAATGGAAGATATATCGGTAAGTTCAAAAACCTTTGTTCTGTATGTACTGTACTCAACCGTTTATAATGTGAGTAAAATTGTATTATTATTATTTTATTAACTGGAACGTAGGAAGAAGAAGAAGGGTGCATTACAGATGACTCTGAAGATGACACAAGAGAGGAAAGAGAAAGAAAGGAGAGGGAAGCGGCAAGTATGCGGGAGAGGGAGAAAGAAGTTCAACGAGCACTGGCCGGACACTTAAGAGACCGTGACAAGGAACGAGACCATTATAGGCACGAAGAAGCAGTACAAGAATTTCAGAGTCTTTTGACAGATCTTGTTAGAACTTCTGATGTTACTTGGAAGGATGTTAAAAAGGCTGCTAAACGAGACCGACGTTGGGGCTCGGTTTCCATACTACCCAAAGAAGAAATGGAGGATTTGTTTTTACAACATTGTGAACATATTTCGAGGAAAAAGAAACAGCGGTTCAGGTATGCCTGTTGAGCCAATGTGCAAAACTATTTTGAAATGTGGAATTTGATGAGTGGTTTTACTGATTGTAAATTTCCCCTTTGAAATTAGGGAACTTCTTGAGGAGGCTGGGGTTAAACTAAATTCCACGTGGAAAGAATTGAAGAAGAAAATAAAAGATGATCCTCGCTACGTTAAATTCTCTTCCTCGGAACGGGTACGTTCTTTTAGACAAATTGTAGTTCATGTCACGTTTTAATTGCTTGCGTTAAGACCTTGTTAAAATGTAAATTAATATTTCTCTGTTTTCTAGAAATGTGAACGCGAATTCGAACTTTACCTAAAGGACAAAAGTTCTTCCATGAAAACTGATTTTCGAGAACTTTTAAAGGTATTTACGAACAAATTATGTACATTTATAGATATTATTTTTAACTTAAAAATATCCCTTGCTAATTATTGTCTTGTCGACTGCTTTATGTAGGAAACGAAGACGCTAACATACAAAACAAAGCAACTGATTAGGGAAAATCCTCACATGATCAAAGATATTGAAGCACTGCTGGGGAAAGATAAGCGATATCTTATCATGGATACCATGCCGGAAGAGCGACATAGACTGCTGGTGGAATACCTGGATGATTTAGAACGGAAAGGGGTGCCACCACCACCAACCGCATCAGAACCATCTCGAAGAATGAAAGTGTAAGTTGTCCCATCATCGTCCTTTGATATGTTTGAAAGTCTAGTATCTCCCAACCCAGCCCAACTCCAAATTTCGTTTTGAGAAGTGTCTCGTAATTAGAAATAAGTTTTTATGGTGTATAAAAATGAGCTTAGAAAAGTATTACGAGCATATTTATGTTTCGTTCGGTTGTGCTCGTCTCTGGTGGATTTGCATGTTACAAAATCAATGTCCTTTGTTTCAAGCTATTATGGTGTTATTGATATTGATACATAAGTTGTTAAAAAAGCTAAGTGTTAGTTAACTGAAGTCGGTCCCGGAGTATGCTGTGTGTCTATGTGCGCAACTGATATATTGTAATATTAAAATTGTATATAGTGATTAATGCATTTTAACTGTTTAATACATTTTAATGGATATGTGCGGATTACTATGTTCTCGCGTCATTCTTGAAGACATTGTTGAATATGTCATGCAATCATAAATATCTTGAATTTGGAAGTTTAAAATTCCGTTAAAATACTTATTAATTATATGTCATGTCATATTTTAAAAAATCCCCTCATGCCAAAAATAAGATTATCTTGTATGTGTGGGATAGGTTGACGACTTAAATTTAAATGACCGTAGGAATATAAATAAATGTATTGTAGGAAACGTTAAGTTTTATTTTTTAGACAAATGTGTGTGCATTCAAGAGGTACGTTTTTTCCATTAGAGTTAAAACACGGTACATTTTTAGATTTAGAAATGTGATCATATTAGTCGCTTGATTAAGAGAAACTATTATTTTTAAGTTATGTAGTAGCTAAGTTAACTTTTATTATGCATGCAAAAAAAGAAATATTAGGTCAATTTCAACTTTTATTTGTATTTCTATCATGGATTATTAAAGAAAATTTACAGATTAACACTATTAACTAGTAATTGAGTAATTTCATTTAAGCATAATTCTTGCCGTGTATAAAGCGTTTTGGCGAATCCGGGTTTAAAGGTTGATTTCAACTCCTCTAACAAGACGGCTGCGATATTTCCAAATGTCCTAAATTAATAGAAACGAGTAAATGAACAGATGCCAATTTGTATAATTTTTCGTATTGTATAAGTAACAGTGCTTCATTCTTACCCGAAAATCAACTTCACTCGCATATCCTTTTTTCTTGGCAACTTCCACTACCTCGTCGGCAACGGAGTCCTGTGTTGTCCCCCTAACGTCAATGTAGTTACATTCGGATGCTGCATAATGGCAAGAAATTGCTTTTCGAAATCCCTACAACAGAATAATTAGACACTGTTATTTTAAGGAATAATATTTGCAGAAAATTGTGAATAATTTTATGAAATTTTTTATAATGTCACAAAGCTGCAAAGTAAATGACACATTGTTAGAATTTCTTGTAAATAATGTTCTTCTTGAATTCTATTTTAAGAGCTGATAATGATTATTACCTCTGGGTAGGCAATAAACTCGTACAAAACCTCGTCCCACATGAAGTCTTGTATTTTGTTAAAAAGTCGTTCTCCAGTTGCCCCAGTTTTCATCAGAGACAAGTCTTTCATTAGCGTAATCCGACCTCTGTCCACTTTGCCATCGCAAATGTCACGGAATCGCTGACTGTAAAATATGCATAACAAAACCTGATGTTACAACTGTAATTTGTTTCCACAATAAAATATCCAAGTACAACGACAAACCTCCATCTGTCCAGTAAATGATGTGGCAAAATATTGCGAATAACAACGTAACCATTTTCTTCATAAAAAACCCTCTGATCCTCGGTAAGAAGTGGGTGGGATTTCAACGTAAAACGGAACTTTTTCTCGCCCTGTTAAAAATACAAAAAATTATAACACTTTCAAAGCTTCATACACAACGACATAATCCCATAACTTCCAAAATACTACATACATCGTCTTGCCTTCCTGTCCCAACATGCCCCTTAATAACTTTCAACCTTCCTGCTGCCGTACTTGTCATTTTGCTACAAAAATTTTGTACACCTGACAGGAAACTAATTTACTTAATTGCCTTTTCTCCTTCAAAATGCAAATGACTCCTGACCAAAGAACACAACAGACCACACTGCTCTTCTGCGCTGCCTAATTTCTACTTGACACTTCCCCACTCAAAACAGAACTACGTGTGTGTTTTCAATCAAATTTGCGTATCTTGTGAGCAACCATCATTAAAATTCTGCTGCCATAACACAAACACCAAAAATCTTTCCAGAATAACATTCTGTATAGCAGTTTGTGTCACGGACATCTTATCGCCAGGGAGAGATAGATGAAGCCCATCAAAATAACCTTTTTATAACAAACTATCCTCCTGATAACTACATTAACCGGCACAGTTTTCCTACTTAACTTATCATTCAAGTAAATATTATGCAGCAGGATTACTTGTTGAACTTTGATGGCTCAATACTCACCACAGTCATCAGACCACTGACAACTAAACCTATTCAGCTTCACACAAGAAGCCAAACTATCCATCCTGTCCCGCAAAACAGATGAGAATTCATCGATCATTTTTTTTACTCATGCGACCCATTCATCTACCTAAACATAAGCAAAAAAAAACAACTCCATTCATCTTTGTTGTTGTACGCCCCCAACCATCCAAAAATATTCTACAAAACATGCCTATGCAAAAGTTACCCATAAAATTAATTATTTTTAATGTTTAATCCCTCAGGAGTAGTACTACTCCTCACGTAAAAACAAAAAGAATGATTTTTAAAGCTTTCATTATATTTTGCAAGCAGAACGCATTTAAAGCATCTTTCTTCTCTAATCTGTCGTCACACAATCCATACATTCGATCCCTACGACACGTACATTTAGATAAACTCTCTCATGACTCATCTTTCATCATTAAAACCTAACTGATTGATTACCAAACTATCTTACTACACAAACTCTCTCTCCCATCTGCATAAACAATCCTTATCATCAGCAAAATTATATAGCCTATCCTTAAACAATCTACGCCAATACCAATAATAAATAAATATAATCCAATTAAACTACTAAACTTAATCATTCTTCCAACTTAACTAATTAAACCATCATTCCATCCATCAAACACCTTCTAGCATTAAATATAAACCATCCATCCATCTAATTTATCCCCCAGCACCTTCATAAAAACATGTGGCCAGAGAACTGAGCAAAACTCAAGCTTGCCTCCTTTCCCAGTCCTCCCCCTCAAGTGCCTGTTCGGTCCTCACAATTCCCTTACACAGCAGCTCTCACTCGTCTCCTTCCACTGCTTCCAATGCAGTGCACTGCAGCATAGCAGTGCCTTGCACACCGTCATTCCTCTTTCCATCCATCCAGCTCCCTCAGCCAATCAGAAATGTCCATTAAAAGTCCACCAGCACCGCAAAAAACCGGACTGTCTCTTGACCTGTTTTGCATAAAAACATTTATTTAAATGAACTCTCTCCAAAGCAATCAGAATAGCGGCCCATGAGCAAATCGAGCTGCATGGAAACATGAGAAATCTGAATAAAAAAATGGAAAAAATAAGTAAAATGCCTGCGCATTTCTTTTCTCTTGTAGCTTGGATTACTGCCAAATTATTTTTTTCACCTTTCTCGTTTGACCTTTCAAATAAGTGGGTGGAGAGGTCAAATTGGCAAAAAAAATGGAGAGCTGACGACGGCGAAGCGTGTTCTTTTTTTTCAAAGAAAAAGAACAATGGATTTAGTTAAGGATTTTTTTTCTATTTTAAAATTTTATCGTGAAAATTGCAAAAATTAGGAAAAATAGGAAAATTTAAGAGATTTACTGAATATCGTGACCTTTGACACAGATTTTAAAAGTTGTAGATTTTTTTTCCAGTTTTTTTGAGAGTTGGCAGTAGTCAGGATTTTCAGTTTTGCGAGTCTGAGCTGTAGTTCTTGTTGGTTTAATTGAGGAGTTAATTGAGTAGTTTAAATTGCTGTAGTTTAGTTAATTGAAGAGTTAAAATTGGTATAATTTGGTTAATTGAGTAGATAAAATTGTTAAGATTGAGTTAATTGGTAGGTTGATTAATTAATTAATTGATTTGCGGTTACTACTGGGGATTTGAGGGGAAGAATTTTAAGAGAAGAAAAGGTAATTTTTTGGATTAAATGTAATATTGGATGTTAATTTTAATTGGAAATTAAATGGTAATGGAGTTGGGAGGAAGGAATGTCAGATTAGAGGGATTTATATATGGATGGGGAATGGATTTTGTTAATTACAGTCTGTCTGCGAGAGTAAGAAAGAGGAACGAAGTAGATAATGGACTACATCCCATTCAACCCCTTTCCGGTTAACAAGGAGAATCTTCTTCTTGGTCCAATGCAGCTTGATGGGGAACTTGTGGACATGTCTGAAGGACCTCGCAGGGACTTTGGACCGGTGGGATCCAAACCAAAGCGTCCTGATTTTGGGCCTATGTTTAGCTGGGTATCTGACTTCATTGAGGAGGGTGGGTCGCTCAAAAATGAGAATGTAAGGGACACTGGGATGGTGCCTTGTGCGCCTTCCTCTTTGTTGCAACAGTCGTCCTTGAAAGACAATCAGGTCAAGCATTCCCCTTTTCATTCAAATCAATCAACTCCGATTCAGTCAAATCAGTCATCTCCCATTTATCCTCCCAATGACTTCAAGCGTTCCAAGCCAGCACGCTGGGGATATTCACTCACGTCATTCAGCTATGCCGCTGTGCTCAAGACTTCTCTTCCTATTTCTCCTGAGGCAGGTGTCAATTCCACTCATCGTGACGTGAAGAAATTTCAGCAGGAATATGGATTCGGTGGTTCCGTACGCCCGGGATTACTGTACAAACCAAGAAAGGGGAAGTATTATAAAGAATTCTCGTAGTAACATCAAGCCAGAAAACCATCAACATCCGTCTTCTTCACGCACGAAATAACTTAATTATCATATTAGGCTTTTTGTCAGTCAATTTTAGTCAATTTGTCAATACTAAACGATGATTTTACAATGTAACAAAATTTAACTTAAATATTTTACTTTTGAATTCATACAATGCTGTCCTGTGTGTTAAACTGGTCTTTAGCTATAGTTTTGTACCTATCCTATTGTAACGATACATATTATTATCCATTACTTATATTCATACATGATTTAAACAATAACTTCAAAAATATTATTACATTTGTTATAAGCGTTTATAAAAAGACAGTATAGTTTATAGTATGAGGTGGAATTCGTTTAGTTCTCGATGTACATTTACGGTGTTATTCGTAAATTATATATTTTAAAGAGGATGATTTTAGAGTTTTATGATTTTGATGGTAAAATCAATGTAGATATTTTACTATTGTATATCTAAGTAATACGTAGCTTTAGCGGATTTTATATTACATTCTACATTTTTAACAGCGTCATTTAGTACTAAATTCAACAATATGATATGGTATATTTACAATGTAAAGGTAAAAAAATTGACAGTGAAGAAAAAATGTTTATATTACTATTGATCTCATACCAACTTAATTTCTGTATACAAATCTATGTATTCATCATTAAACCATTTTATTGTAAAAAGTCACCTTACTACTTGTTGTTGAATATTCTGTCTGTAATTTATAATCTATCATGTTGACAACCATAAGACCATATTTATGTACTTGCATGCTAATCACTTACTAAATGAACAAAACGAAAGATAGATATGTATGTAGACATTTTCCAGGTTCTGACTAGCCTTGTTACTTTATGTAGACCCCCACTGAAATCTTTATCAACCTTGTATCGATAACTGATTTGCATTTTTAAACGTTCAGTCCGAATAGCTTAGTCTTAATTCTCTACCTTCGATTGTAATTTTGTTAAAGGAAACATTTTTTTCTAGAAACCAATTATAGATTGTAGATGCATGATCTCTGTAAAGCCTATTTTCTTTCAAATCTGCATAAAGATTTTTGTTGTGTATTTAAATCCGCTAGTATTAAGATGAATATGCGTAAATCATGATAAGATGTCTATTGAACTTCAATTGTCAGTTTTAGTCCAGCACAATCTTCTTAAAAGCTATTTATATTTAAATATTTGTAATTATTAGTAGGATATTGTCAGGTTTATACATACCTACCTTGTCTTTGTAGCTTTAACGATGTCAAAATGTTAATTTGCATAAGAATTTCCTTTTGGGATCCTTTCCTGTCATCACTAGGCTCCTTCTTTTATACTTGTCCTGGTAAATGCCCATTCTCAATCAGCCCATTGAAAAGGAAGCCCAGTCGGTCGGCCTTAAACTGTTAGTAATTCCGAGTTAGTTGTCGTTGACACTCTGTGTGGTTAGGTTGTAGTTTAGCTAGTAGAAAAAGTAGAGAGAACAAAAAAATTGTTAAAACTCTGTACAAACTGCCCTAAATAATAATATTGTACGGTTAAACTTTAGTGAAACCCTTGTCTGTTGTTAAAACCATGGACGATAAAATTATTTCCTCAGATGATCAGCTCTCCCAGTCTTCTGAAGACGAAATAGCAGCTGAACCTAGCTTAAGTAAGTAATTATCTTGATAACCATACTTTTAAATATCAGTTGTAATTTTTCAAACAATTATAAAACCAAGTTACCCCATCCCAAAAAATAATATTGTGACAATTAAACTCAAACTGAAATAAATATCACTCCAACCTGTCTTTTTGCTTAACTGACCCAGACTCTGAGATGGACGTCACTGACGAATGTGACGAAAATAATACGGTCAGTGATGACGAACAAGTTAATGAGCCCAAAAATGGACAAGAATTACCATTCTTTCTGGACTCGGTCGGCAACGCTCACGTGGCAGAAGGTGAACAATAAACAATACAAACAGCCCTTTGCTTTTATACACTTGTTCCTCTCTTTCTACTTTCCTTTGTATACATTTTTTATTCAAGTTGAATGAAAATTGATGTGTGGGGTACATTCATATTCTTTGTTCTAGAAATTGAGGTAGAAACCTCACTTGAAAATGACAATAGCCCACAAGTGGATATGATGAGAAACTATGCAGACGAGATTCCCCTCACTGTTTCTCCTATCCCAACATCGTCCAGAGAGCCGATGGACACCGCAACTTCTACAACAATAGCAGAAAGTGCTAAGGAAAGTGGAAAAGGCAAGCCGCAAATATTTCGGCACTTGACAGGAAAGGAAAAGCAGTGCATTCCTACATCCACAGAGGCATGCAGTGAGGATGAGGATGAAGAAGATGCAGAATCGGTAGCAGAGCCTTATCCCAGCACGTCCAAAGCTTTGCAAAAGCCAACATTCTCAGATGAAGACATGATGACTGAGGGAGAAGGATGTGAGGAAAAGGAGACTCGGAATGATTCTGTTAGTTCATCTGAAGACCCTACCATTGCTGAGTCTGTAGACAGCCCTGTTGTATGTGCAGCGCCAACTTGTACAACTGAACCGATAACTACAGACGAGGAGACTGAGGACGATGAAGAAAATATGGCGGGGATGGATGGTAAATGAGAGCAAAGAATAATTTTTTGGAGACAATAAGAATGTTTTTGGAGGTAATGAAATGATTTGCTTAAAGATAAAACTGAGAATGACAAGGCAGAAAACTTGGTGGTACGAGCCAGCTGTATTCAATGGGCGAAAAAGAAGCCAGAAGACGACCAATGTGCTGGTCCATCTCGAAAGAGGGTACTTACCGAGAAAGTTAAAGCTCCACCGAAAGGATCCAGT
>JAHZMV010006433.1:0-63505 GCA_027743765.1 Coecobrya sp. COE2
TATTATTTTTTTGGGTAAAGGGATACGGATTGTGCGGTATTTTTAGAGAACAAGTTGTCCTGTTAACCAGGTCAAAAATAATTGAACGAAAAATAATTTGTATAAATTATCTTGAACGTAGTTTTATAAATCTCACCACTTTTCTTGATGACTTTTCCAACACGTAATTGTAGCTAAGATTCTTGGAATTTAAGTGTACTGAGTATTGGAGGACCAGTTTAATTATAATTACTGTGGGGAATCGGTTAATGTAATAACTTGTAATTATATAGGGGTTGCCTCTGGTTGCCTTTCTTAAGATAACAATGACGTTTATCAAATCGTATGAAAGTGTTAACCTCTCTCAAAAAAACATAATTATTAATTAAATTGCAATATTTTCAAAAAACGAATTTCTGACATTTTGAATAAGCTAATATGTAATTTTTATGTTTTTGCAGTGGAAGCTGAAAGATGGTTTCGGCTCTGTGGAAATCTTCTGTTTTATTTGAAAACTTCGGATCACTGGTCGGAACCTGTTGGGGTTATCATTCTGGAAAACCATGTTGTTACAATGGACGGCAAGGATGGGGACACGTCATCTCCATACTTTAGATTCCAAATTAGTAAGAAATAAAAAAATTACTAAAAATCCTAGTTAACTTTTTATGGAAGTGATAACAATGATTTTTATTTTGGAAAAATAAATAGCATTCCAATCAGGAGGAGGTGGTTACAGCCTGGCAGCCTTGAGTGAAGCCGAGCGAACTACATGGATGGGTGCTTTAGGTAACGCTTCGTTTGCTAACATTAAAGCGAAGGTGGACCAGTTAAAAAATGAAATCAGCCTCAGAATATCTCAGCAGTCGATTCATAATGCTTACAAGCCATCTCCTTCAACCCAGCAGTTAAAAGCTGCAGGTTATGTAAAAGGTAAGATTGATAAATGATAAAATATTTAATGATTCTTGTATACAAAAATTAAACTTTAATTATTCATTTACAGACGTATCAGAGACACCGTTGTGTGAAATCTCGTTGTCTTGTGACAACCTGCTCTGTGATAGTCATGGAAGGGCTCCTACCGCCAAAGTTGTTGTTCACACCAGGAATTCAACTGCTGGTCAGTGGTTTAAATACGCCTGTACAGAAATGGCAGAGGTAAGGATAATTAGCCAAAAATAGTTAATTATTTTTATTTTTGTTACAAAATTAAATTGGTGATTTATATATTTTATTACAGCGGAGTAGTAATCCTGTGTTCCTTGCTACTGTCACATTCCGTGCTAGTGATGGGATAACTGAATGCTCAGAGGCTCGCTTTACAGTTTACGACGTTCGGGAAAGGCTTACAAGCACTGCCCTGGTTATAGGACAGCTTTCCTGTGCTATCGGCTCCTTGAAAGCTATTGATCGTGTGAGGCTTCCTATTCGCAGCCCAGAAAATCCTGCTCGACATGTCGGATTTCTTACCATTGTTGTGTGGAATCTTAAACGAGAAGAGAGAAGCAGCACGGAATCTACTCCTTGTCGGCTGAATCCATACGAAACTCAACATTCCACTTCGACATCTCTGGTAAAATAATAAATTCTTACAAAAATTATTGTTGAATAAAAAATGAAGATGATAATCTTAATTATTATTATTATTTTAGACATTTTCGCATCGTCGGACGCAGTCATTGCCGCCGCGGCTCTACTGCAAATTAAAAGTACCTTTACAAAGCAACTTTAACCTTCTCTTCAGTCATCCTTTTATCCAATCCTACCGTTTTCATTCTGGTCTCGGGGGAGACATTTACGTTCATGAAATCATGGCTGAATCCAAGCTTACGTACCTATTTCCACAACAGCTATTGTACGTCAAAAATTAACAATTTTATTTTATCTTTTTTTTGTTTAAAATAATTATACTAATTGTCCATTTTGATATATTATTTTTTTAAAGATCTGTATGGATAGCGGAAGAGAAGGAACTTCTTCAAGAAATGATTGGACTTGGCGACATGCGCGAGCCTTGGCACACCGTACGCACAGAAATGATTCAACGTCATCTCTGGCTTATCAACGTGTACACTCAAGCAAGAGTTGCCCTGGCGACGCACAAAGGCTCCTGCAATTTTAAACCTAGCTCAACCAAAGCTGACCCAACTTATGAGTTTGTTCCGCTAAACTTGCATTTACAACGGATGTGGGTGCAAAATGAGAGTTTGCACAAAAGTGGTTTTCACGACACGATGACGGTTGGTGCCTTTACGGCTTATGCGCAAGGATATGATCTCGGTGGCCTAGTGAAGTAAGCAGCAACTTTAAAATATAATGTTTTAATATTTTAATCACAAATTAAATTATATAATTTGACTTGTTTACAGAATGCTTCAGAGGTTTAAGACTGAAGTTGTGTCTGCAGCGGAAAGAGGTGCAAAGAAAGGTAGCCCTAGTCCTAACTACATAAGTAACAAGGTTACCCTAACGTACGATTCCGTACAAGGGATTAAACGGCTACGTCGTGAGATCGTTGAAAGGATGCAGGTTATCATGAAGCTCGCAAAAGAAAGGAAAACTTATGGGATGCATAAATACGTGGACGAAATTTATCAAAGGGTACGCTGTAATTTTGAATACGGTTTCCCCATTAAATTCGATTGTCTAATTTCTTGTTATTTTTTTGTTTTTCAGTGCCATCTTCTTTTAAGCATTTGTGACCACTCGCTTATCGAAGAAGCGTTCGATTTCCTGGAACACAACAAAGTTACCCTTCCCACGTCCCAGGCGTACGAATACGAAGAAACGGATGAAATTCAAGAACTTCCGCAAATCTCAAGCAATGTGGACGAAGGAATCGATACTCCTAATTCACCTTACCGTTACGTAGTAGACGTTACCGATACATCGTCACCAGTAGAAATGACAAAAAAGTCGCAAGACAAGACCCCCGACTCTGGTTTAGGGATTGAGGAAATTGTGAAATCTTTTTTGGATTCCCCATCTTCCAATTATTATCGACCCACAGAAGAGCCTGAACCTTGGGATCTGACACAATTAAATATTGAAGCTAGTATGATAAGCTTAAACAGTAAGGTGCTCATGTTGTGTGGAACCGGAATTGATATTCCACATCGATCCCTGAGGAGAAATCAACATCATCGACAGGAAGTTAGGACAAGCGGTGGAGGTGGTGGATCAGCGACAGACTTGGCATATCACAGTTTGGAGCTCCAGGAGTTGGGAAGCTACAAGGCAACTATAAACTGTGCTCCGGTGGTGCATCATTCCAGGGCGGCTTCCATGCCCGTGGAAAATAATAATCGGAGAGCGACAACTTTAACGTGTCCTGTGGAAACTCCGGTGGTGACAGAATGGAGTGACGAGTTGCGTTCAAGTGTCAAGAAGCTGAGGCTGGCCACTGACGGTTTATTAAAAACTTGTCGATTGGCTCACAGCATTTTTAGGTTGCAGGAGCCCACGGAAAAGTCGAAATTAGCCTTGGCACTAAAATACCGTCGGGATGTTTGCTTTTCTCATGCTGTAAGTTATAATGAATTTTTAATTGTGCAATTAAATTTAAATGGTGGGTTAATATATTTTTCTTTTTAATTTATTTTTTTTCAGCTTACAAGCTTGGTAGCCGGTTTAATGGGTCGTTTATGGTGTCGGAAGCCTGATCCCACATTTCTCTACGTTTTGACAAAACTCGGTCCTTTGGTGTCATTCCACTCATTTTTAACTTATTATTCCCACGAGGCTGAAATGTTTAACGACATGATTGTCGCCGTTGAAGATTTGCGAACGGTTGAGTTTGTTATGTTGATGGGTGGTGGAGACGAGGGCTGTCCACCGCTTCCCAAAGTTCAAGGCTCAAGATCAGCCCTGAAAGTGATTCTTCCTGTTCCTGAAGCTGTCTTTAGCATGCTGGCGCTTGACAAAAATTGGAGTTCCAGTTTTGTCGTGACCCCAGTCTTTTTCAATATTGGAATCAATGAGCAGGCAACACTAGCGGAAAGAATAGGAAGCATGTCAGAGCCTCAGGAGAGGTCTAATTTGGACAACTTTGCGAGATTAAATGAATACTATCGGAGATTCTGCAAACAAATGTTTCCGGCGAAATATGCTTCAAAACGTGGGCAAGATGATAGTCAGCATTTGGACAAGCTGTTGGACCGTATGCATGCCGAGTTGCTGTCAAAAAAGAAAAAGAATGTGGCAGTTATTCATCTCTCGTCTCAGATTTCTCGGGCTCTTATGGGTAATTAAAATGACAAGTTTTTAGAATGTTCATATGTACAGGTATTTTACTTTTTTTATGTAATTTTCTTCTAAGGTCTGAGGTATACAAGTTGCAAAAGTGGAAAGGACCGGACTTCCATGTCAGTGACGTTGGAACAAATCCAGATTTTATCCGAAGACTATGACTTGGCTGAACATGAATTTCAATCGGCGCTGGACGCTACGCGAAGGTAAAATTTCACAGTTAATTATTATACTTACCTGAAAACATAATTTGCCAGACAATTAATGGTATTTACTTTTGTATTTTTTGTAGTGAGGGCTGTCGTCGTGAAAACACACTGAAAAACATTGGACAACGAAAATATGCATTTAACCATTTACAAGTGTTATCACTCCCAAAGAAATATAGGCCGCCTGCAGGAACATTTGGCAACGTACAAACTTAAATCATTTTGACCGTTTAAATCTCACAAGAGGTCAACCAACAAATATTTATCAGAAGAATCCACAATTTTTAAATACCTTACAAAATACGTACGTAAAATTCAATACGTAAACTCCTTATCAAGTAAATTAGTTTGCACAAAAACAGATTTAATAGCCATAAAATAGCCAAAATCACGTGACGGTTCCCCTTTTTACCTTGAAAAACATTCCTTTTTTTAAAAAGCATGCCAAAAAAGTATAATTGTGCGAATAATTTATTTTTAACCTCAGTTAACATATTTAAATTTAGCAAGGAAGATGAATGGCTCTAATATTTAATTTTTAAATTATAACAACTAGTCAGACTAACGAAACAACATACAAAAAATAGTATTTTGGTGCGTAAGATAAAAATGTTTATGATGGATTCATAAAAATGATAATTAGCTAAATATTATTTAATTAAATCTCCCTAAATAATATATGTAACAATGAAAACCTGCACATCACCACCACCACCACAAAAATTGTGGTTGTTTTTACCAATGTTTATGGCAGATAAATTGTATGCATAATTAATAATTAATTATCTTTAACCGTAAACGTTTTAAATGAAAAAAACTAT
The DNA here is from genome assembly GCA_027743765.1 of Coecobrya sp. COE2. Lineage (NCBI taxonomy): Eukaryota > Metazoa > Arthropoda > Collembola > Entomobryomorpha > Entomobryidae > Coecobrya > Coecobrya sp. COE2. The sequence continues at coordinate 5,261 of JAHZMV010006433.1, forward strand.
TTTTTAATTCAAGTATTTTTAACTGAAACAATTTAGTGTGCTATTTTATATATCTTTTTTTTTGTAAAAGTTTTACCAATTTTTAATTTTTGACGATATTTTTAAAAATGACTTGAATACCTCAGTTTTGGTTTAATGGTTGTGTAATTGCCCGTTTTTAAACTACCTCGATTTTAATTTTAATGTTAGTAATTAGTTGTTTTTTTTATTTAGTTAGTTAGTTTTAATTATAGTTGTAGATAAACTGTTTTAGTTTTAATTTATGGTGTCATTTTAATTGATGCAGTTACCCATGTTAAGTATGCAAATTGGAAATATGTGCAAATTAATTTTTAAATGTTTTACAAAACTAATTAAAAATTTTCTCTGTAAACTTTTTGTTGAAAAATCAGGTTCTTCGATAGGAATCTAGTCACATGTGTATAAAAAGTAAAGCAAAAACTTTCCGAAACGCACATTCTATTTATGGTACTTTCTCTAAATATTAGAACGAGTTAATAAATGTTACAATTAACTACACAATAATTAAATAAATTGTTAGAAAAACCTGCATAATAATAATATAATTAAAAATTGTTATGCAAACATGATGACATTCTTTGAAAGACGTGTGCATAAATTATATATACGTACATTACATAATCAGTGGTACAATATGAAAAAATAACCTTTCTATAAAAATATAATTAGTTAATTATAATTAAAATATTTAGCAAAAATAAAATCTTTCCCTGAAATTATCAACAAAAACTAGAAATGCAATAATAAATGATCCCAAAAATAAACTGTCAACTTCCAAACAAATAAATTTAAAAATCACTTTAAATATCGATGATGATAATTGTAATGAAACGTTTAATTAAAATTTTAAATGCCTGACATAAAAATTTAACTATCCACTGGCACCAAATGAACTGTTAACTTAATTGCCAGTTCATAATTATCCTCTGTAATAATTAAATAATTAAATTTCTCTTCCATGGAAAAAGAATATACCTAAATTATGATTACCTAAAATGCGTATTTAAAAAATTGAAATAAAGAAAACGTTCATTTAAAAATAAACCGTTAAAAACCGTTTAATTAATTGTTTGCTCTTTTTTTTATTTCTTGGTTTTTATTTTCTGTGTAATTTTTTCCACACATTTTTTAGTCGACGTTGTACACAAAATTTTAATTATTTTTTACACACTTAACTGTAAATAATTTATACAACTGCGTTTTAAATATTCGATTATTATTTTTATAACAAGTCAAGTCGATAGTTTATTTTTTTTTGCCCACTACACAACGATCACAATTAACTATCAGACATATTATAATTAATTATTTTTCATACAAATAATTAGTGTTTAGCCGGCGTTGTATTTTAACTAGCTTCGGTTCTCTTAAACAATTAAAAAGTTTAGACAGTGCGACGATTTATTTTTTTTGCGATTATTACCTTAAAAATCCATACTTATTTATTTACAATTTTTCGGTAATAAAAGTCATTTATATTTTTTTAGCACACTGTTTAAAATCATTTAAACTTGATTATTTAAATACAAAAAAAAAAGAAAAATTTTAATTGGAGTAGTCCAAAAAATCTCAATATTTATAAACCTTGACAATAATTATCAATTGGATTACATTTAACTCGTTTCATTATTATACAACACACTTTACCCACCTTTTTTGCAACCTGTCAATTAAAATCATTAAGTGGTTAGGTATAATATTTAATTGTTTACAAACAACAAAATGCAAATAAAAAAAGATTATCTAGGTTAATAATATTGACTCTGAGAATGAGTAGTTTTGATAAACAGTTTTAAACAAATATATTAATTATTTTGTAATTAGGGATCTACCAAAAGACATGACATGTCCAAATACGTCAGTTAATGTCAAAACAATTTTAAATGTTTCCATTTAACCTTAATGACATATTTGACATGTCATAATGACATTTTGACATGTCATGACATGACATGTCAAACGGACATCCCTACTGCCTCTAATACAAACTGATATTTTGCCCTCCACATTTAACAATTAATTATCTATCATTTCCTTGTACTACTTTGTGTGGATACTGCAAATAATAGTTAAACAAAACAATTAAACTACTCTCTTTAATTTTTAGGAAAGATTAATATTTAATTAACCTTGTTAAATGACATGTACATTAAACTACACATTTTCCAAACTTTCTTTTTTTTATTGCCCTTTACATAATTCATTGTCATTCTTCAAACCTATTTAACAAACTTGTTAAAATCCTTGTTAATTAGACCAGCGCGGAGAGAGAGAGAGACATTTAGAATTGTCAAGCTATTTACATAATCACTTACTTAATCATCATACCAATTAGTATTGCATTTTAAATATCCACCTAGTTTGTCCTTTTCCTTCGTTGTCAATTGAGAGAGAGAGAGAGATTTTAATTTTTAATTAAATTTTATAATTGTTTTCCTTTCCAAAATAATAAAAAACCGACGAGATCCAATACTTCGTAATTTTCTCTAAAGTATATATATAGTTTTAGTTAATTTTTAGTACTTGTTGGTAAGTACAGTAATTAATAATAATTATAATTAGTTAAATGGCTTATAACTGTTAGATTTTCTTTTCTTACATTTTTTTCTTCTTAATTAATGTGTAAACTTAAAGCATTATTATTTTAATAGTCAGTCAGAGACCCAAAAATTCTCATAGGTTTCTACAATTGAAAATGTGTATGTTTATTTTTGGCAGTTAGGATTTCTCTAACAAACCGTTTGAACATATTTAATTTAAATGGTTAAATTAACGAGTTTTTTTTAATAAGTACACACGTCAGTTTTAAAGAAATACTTAACATTTTTTTAAAATTATAAATCATTAATAAATGGAATTATTTTAAATGATAGCTCTTAAAAAAATTTTTAAACAAAAAAATTATTCAACAAAATTTAATGATCTTGGTGTGTAATCATTAGAATTAATTATTATTTTAGTTACATTTGCGGTTAAAGTCGTGAGTAGTGTGTAGTAGTTAAATACATAATTATAAATGATTTTGGTATAACGTTTAACGGTCGGTAACTTTTTTAGTAACGTCGTAAGTAAAAAACAACTTAATTATTTCAAGTTAAGTATAATAACAAGGTAGGAAGATTAAGCAAATTAAGAATTTTGGGGAAAAACGTCAAAGTAGGCAAGAGGAAAGGAGGTTAACTTTTTTTCAGAAAAAATTAAATTAGCAGTTAATCACACAACAACTCAATCAAAGAAAATACACTCTTTGGATTTATCTGAGATCATAAAAAATATGTGGAGAAAGATTTTTTTTAGAAAAAATTCGTCATTAAATTTTGTCCTAACGCTTCTTACTGTAATTACTTTACAAATTGCTGACTTGATTTAATACCCTTATTTACTTGATTATTATTTTTATGTAATCGCATTCCTTTAAATCATCAATTCCTAATTTTTCTCAAACGCTTGCCTATTTAAAAAATAGTTAACAGTTTTAAATCCAAACAGTGGGTCAAAATTTCAAACAAAATAAAATGGCACGTGTGGATATAATTAAATTTTGTAAATAGATTGAAAGGAAATTTAGGGGAATTTATAGTGAACAATTTTAATTTTTAACAGTGATAATAGTTATAATAATTAATAATTATAATAACATGTAATACAATTTTTTTACTACTGTGTATGTAGACCCATTATTTCCATTATGTGACGTCTTTTTGTCACATTTTTCATAAAAATTATTTTTAACTATGTTTAAACTATCTAATGTGAGTAGTGGACACATACACGCACGAAACATTCATTACTGTCATAATAGACACGTATACAAATTACATTTTTACACAACAAACTGGCTGACTTTTTCATTAAGTTTTTACGTACAAGAGTAAGAGTTAACAAGATTCGGTATGTTTTATGTATATATAACAATTAATAATAATAATAATAATTAATTAGAAAAAAAAACTCTGCAAAAAAAGTGTTTTTTTTTTCTTTTTGCAGAAAAGAACATTTGGTGGGCGCCGTTTACACTTCAATATTGTTTACAGGTTCGTTGGGAGGAACTGGAACTTCGGCACCGTCCGCATTTGTGATTGGTCCACAACACGTGTTTGCCGCACAACTTGTTGCAGATCCTGGCTCGGCGCAGGACAAGTAACAGTCATACATTCTGGATTGATCCACGTCGGGATATTGCTAAAAAGATAGACAAAGTTTAATTATTTTTATTCTTAATTAAATTAATTCAGTGCAAAATAATTAAAAATCAAACCTCAACGAATTCTGGCTGGATGGTTGTAGAGTGGATTCCTTCGTTGTGGAAAAACTCTTTGACTTTCTCTGCGATACGGATGTAGTCAGCCAAATTCCGACAACTAAAAAATTTCGTCACAAAAAATAAAAATCCCAATTAGATTTTTCAACGGAAATTGCGTAAAAATTAAATTAAATGAAAATAACTTACCGAATGTGAGCCGATGCTATTATCCTGTCGCCTGCGAGTTGCCAAATGTGAAATTCATGAACCGCAATAACTCCTTCTACTTCCTTGATTAGTTTTCGTTGTAACTCATCAATCTAAAATTAAATATATTTAAAAATTAACGTCGAGCGTCGTTAACGGAAAATAATTGGTGGAATTTTTGGGTATGTTTGGGTACTGTACCTGGATATGAGTGGGCACTGTTTGAAGCAATATCATTGCCGATTCTTGGACTGCAATTAGAAATAAAATTTGTTAAATAATTTACTATTATTCAATTCGATTGTAAAATTGATAGTTTTGATAAGGTTTTTTTTTGTTTTGACTTACGAAGAGGCCATACGGATGATAAGATCAAAATGACTAAGAACACAGAGAGGACCGGATCTACGTACATTTTGTAGGTCCAATCGGTTAACCAAATGATCAAGGCAGAAATAATCACAATTACGGATCCCAGTGCGTCAGCCATTATGTGTAAAAATACTCCTCGCATATTCATCTGTAAATTAAACCAAATAGTTTAGTAACTAGATCAATTAAATTATAATGAATGAAATGAGTGTAATAATTAATACACGACATACCTGACTTGCTGATTTATTGGCTTTGGTAGGTGCTGGAATGGGTTGTGGAGGCGCATTATCGGCAGATGTAACTCGTTCATCGTTTTCGTTGTCATCCGTTGCAACCATGCGAGTAAGTCGTCTTTGATTCTTTATCGAGTGGTGATGGTGAGAATGGCCGGGACCTCCGTGGTGATCTATTCACAAAAATATTTTTAAAATCCATTAAAGCTACCTTGTTTAACAATTTAAAATTTTAAAGTTATTTTACTGTTTGAATTTACACTTACGGCGAAAGAGGCAAAGTCCCACTAAATTCACAATAAGGCCGGCAATACCAACAATTAATATCCATTGGGGCTCATCAATTTCTTCTACGTGAATAAATCTACCAAAAATAAATATATTAAATTAAATGACTATTTTATTTTTTATGCTAACTTTATTTTATAAATAAATTACTCCTTTACCTTTTTACAGATTCAACAATAATGGAAAAACAGAGTGCCACAAGGAAAACGGCATTTACAAGGGCACCTAGAACTTCCGCCCTGGCCCAACCGAACGTATTCTTTGACCATTTCATGGGGGCCATCTACAAAAAAACCAAATGCTCAATATTTAATTGTCATTAAACAATGGATAGGATTTTTAAATATTTATTTAAAAAAAATAATTTTTAATACCTTTACGGAGACAAAGGCTACGATAAGGGCGGCCACATCACTTAACATGTGAAAACTGTCAGCGACCAGGGCCATAGAATTTGTAATATACCCAACAATTATTTCAACCAGGAAGAATCCAAAGGTGAGGATAAACATGGCTGCAAGCCGAGTTTTATTTTCTTTCGCGGTCCCCATCTTTTTCTCCGTCCCTGAAAAATCCAAACAAGATAAATAAATTAAAATCCATTAAATAATTAATATTATAATACCACTTAATTTTTTACGGTTTCTTTCACTCGCGACTTATTTGTATCTCTATACCCAAAAGTAAGGCCAGAAAGCAGCCTGGCTTTTCCGAACACACACTTTCATCATCGCCGTTACACTTTTCATCCTTATTAAGTACCACTAACGGTATTCCTGTACTTATACCAAAGTTTTTTAAATTTTCTACGGTTAATGATTTAGGACGCGGGGGAGGTATCTCCTCAACAAGAGGAGCTAACATTTCAAGTGGAGCCTCAAAGAGAAAAGGAGAAAATTCTTCGTTTGGAAGCAACGGTTCCAAACATTCCATCTCAATCTCAACCTCGGCCATTTTAAATAACCAAAAAAACCCTAACTATAATTTAATGAAAGATTTTTTTTAAATATGATCAACCGTATCAAAAAAATGCTACTTGTCAGTGCTAACGCTTTCCGAAGACTAACAAACAATCATAAAGTTTACGTGTTTAACCAGCCAATTGTCATCGGACAACTCCAACTTCGGTGTGGCAGCTGCATTTCTCAGAAGATATTTACGATTCTTAAAAACTAGGACAATGCTAATTTAGGTACATAAAACAATGAGATAGGTTGCTGGAAACATTAAAATGTGACATACGTCACACTTGCCCAGGAAAAAATCAACACCTGCCAAGCCAATGCCAATACACAAGCTCTCTACAAAGTGGAACGGTTCTTCCAAGTTGCAAAAATTTAATTGCTAAAAAAAAGTACAAATCTCACTTTGCACCGTACACGTTGTCTTTTCTTACCCTTTTTGCCCATGATGATGCTTTATGAATTAATAGCACAGATAATTAACTAATGTAACTTAAATGTTTAATTTTTTTGGAATCACAAATTTTTTTAGCTAGTTCCAAGCATGTATAATGAAAACTTGATCCAATTTCCAGGAAATGTTTCCCACAAGAGACTTTCGATACACACAAAAAAAATTCCACAATTTCCACATTATTTTGGGAAAACAATTCACATTTAAGAAGATGATTAGTTAATTCTCTTTATATCCAAAACGTGGTTATAACACTAATGCTCCGTTGTAGATACGTGAATGAACTGACTCTCTCTCTCTCTCAATCAGAGTGAAAATCGTCTGAAAAATCCAAACTGATAAAACATGTTACCCCAAAAGTATGATATATACGACGTATTGGATACTACAAACTGATTATCTTAATGTAATTATCTCTGCTAATACAAGAGTACAAATAATCCGGACAACAAATCAACAACCTCATTGTTTTCATTTAAAAGAGAGATCTTTGTTTAAACATCTCTCTGAAAAAAATTTCACTGAACAATCAATAATCAGAGAGAAGTCAACGCACACGTACAACATGGATCAATAATTATCTTACGGAAAAAATCTAGATACAGTGTATTCTTATGATTTATAACAGTTAAAAATTATTTCCTACCTACTAAAATATTTTAACGATGAAAGTCTGGCTGGTGATATGAAAAAAAGATTTTTAATGTCTATTAAGCTGATTATAATAAAAAAAAATGTACATTCATTTGTTTGAGAGGCTGATGATATTTAAGCTTTAATATTATTATCATGATGATAAAAATGTAAATTCAATAATGTCAATTTTTAACCTTTAGTACAAACATTATCAGTGTAGCTTGTACAATATGAGGATGTCTCGTATATATTTTACGCACCATGCAATGCGACATAGCTCTAAACTCTAAAACACTTTTTTATGTGTGGTGATAAAAATGACAATCCTGTGGATTAAAGAGAGATAGTCAGTTCGTTAATTGTTATAGTTTGAGAGAGAGGCTTATTTAAGCCGCATTTTAAAAAGAGGATTAAATTTTTAATGAAACAGAGATATCTGAGTCAAGTGGGCCATAAATAAAATACATGACTAAAGTAATTGCTGTTATTTTTTTATATGCATACCTTAAAGTCTTTGCACTTACATTATCAATTATTTAATAAATAGTTGACAAATAGCTAATAAAATTTAAATAGTCTGGTTCATATAAAGTGTTTAAGTAAACTCGGGATTTTACAAATCCCGAGGTAGGTACATGTCTGGAAATGAACAAAGACTTTATAATCATTATGGCCAAGTTTAGTTAAAGTGTACTTGAACTTGGAGTCTTAAGTCTGCTCATTATTTTATCAATTATTATTTTTTGCTGAGACATCTCATTTTACTACAAAGCCATACGACACGTCAGATAGCAGAGCACGTTCCAAAAAATGCTGAACCAATTAACCAGAAAATCCATACCTGCCTAATGTAAACATTATTGCAAGCAGTGTGTAAAATGATAACCCGATAATAAAAAGTTATTACAATCGCACAAGTGCATAGCCACTCGCGAAAAAACTTAACGACTGCAGTTTTTACACTCGGATTATTACTATGAACATGCTCATCATTGTAATCGGATACTTGAGAGTGTAATAACAATAAATAATAAAAAAATGCTCATATTATACAAAACCAGATAAAATCGTAAAAATTGTACACAGACATATATGCAGACCGACTTTTGGAAGCAATTAGCTTACGCATTTAACCTAATCTCTGTGGAAGATAATAAAATTTAATGATTTGTGATGAAATGTGAAACCTTTCGTATTGTTCCTTTGTCTTATCCTCGTTTTCTGCCTGTCAAGAAATGTCCTCCGAGGTGAATCTCCATCTGGTAAAACTAGTGGCGGCGTACTACTTGGCATTAACGGGGAATAAGGTCGTGCATCCGCCACCACACCTTCATCACCTTCACTACTTTTTCGAGCAAACATGATTGAATCTTCGTTAATCAACAGTTAAAAAAATTCACCTGTCTTTCGTTTAATTAGGGTTTTTTTTTCCTGTTTTAATAATTGGCACACTGGTACGGAACAAGTTGGCGTTTTTGAACTTTTTTTGAACAGCGTCCTTATTTAAAACTTAAATACGATTGCCTAATCAACAGTTAAATATATTGCACCAAGAATAGTTAAAAAACTTGAAATATAAAAAGGCAAAATAAAGAGCACCTTCAACTTGTCCGTTCTCCTACACACAATGCACAATAGCCAGTTAAAATAATTTTAATTACGTAAAAAAACTGTGTGTGCTCATTAAAAATAATAAATAAAAAAATTCTCCACCCAGAAAGTATTTTTTAGCACATTTGTAGTGCCATTTAGTTAAATATTTTTAAAGACCCGTCACGAAGATGCCATTTCTTCTGTTTTCATTATCAGTAATGTCGTCAGATTGTTGCAAGTTGGTTTTATCTCGCAAAACTGTCAACTGCAACAGCCCAGCAGATTGTAAAATGCACAAAGCCCACAACGACTAGTTAAAACCACTAGAAAAATCATGTCCCCTCTCAAAAATCTAACTAAATTGTTAGGTTAAAAGTTAATTAAATGTTTTTTCTCCAGGTAAAGCACACATACGGACTAAAAACTAATCTCGATTACGAAATTAGGAAATAGATCATCGTGTGCTTAATAAATGGATAATTATGATGATGTGGAGATCACTTCACAAATTTCACACAGACAGACAAGTAACTTTTGTCTCGTAATTTAAATTGCACACTTGACAAAAAACTTAAAAAGTGTCACCAAACTCAACCCAGATAACCATTACAAAACCATTACAAATATAAATAGGGAGAGAGTAGTAGAGATTATATAATTTCTGTCAAATCTCCAAACCCATTTTTAAATACTTAACGCACAATTAAATCCCAACCGAGAAATAAAATATATTGCACTGCTCAGCATATACAACCCATTAAAACTTAATACAAACCTAAGTTTAAAAACCAATTTTCCGAGTTCACGTTACTTATTGCAGACACTCCTATTGATTTACTAATAAACCTCAACTTAAAAATTTAACCACTCGGATTAAAAACCTTTCCATAAAAAATCTTATTTATTTCTCTAAAATAAGCTATTTCTCCATAAAATATGTCTCTAGTAACTTGTAACAAGAAATTTTCCTCTTGTTCGACTACCGATTTTTTTTTCTACATCTTTTGGGATTTGCCATTTAAACCAGACTAGTTATTTGTATGAGAAAAAAAAAAGAGAGCAGCTGACTATTACACAAGATGCAGAAAAGTTTTAGACCTTCAGTCAGCTCACTTCTTCTCGGAAATTCATCATCATCGCATCGTCATCTCATATAAAGAGCAGCGAAACATTTTTCTCGCCTGTTTCGATCTTTTCCAAATCGTGAAACAGGCCATGGCCACTAGTAGTAATATGGCTTATGTATTTTGGCTTTTAGAAAGATGAGTAGTAGTAGTGTGAGTTGGGTATAAAAAAAGTAGAAGAACAAGTTGAGAAGAGATCAATGGTCGTAAATCGTAAAAAAAGATATTTTTTTTTGTTTAGGTAAAAACGGTTTGGATGTAATATGGCACGTTATAAAATGGTGTGATGTGGAGGAGATACAGGGAACAAAGTGATTAGAGGAGAGGTGCAATGTAAAAGAAAATCTCGGTGTTTTTTGGGAGATTAGTAGATGGTGTGTGGTGGATGAGGTAGTAGAGTGTATAATATCAAGTTCAAGTGGGATAGAAAAATGGTGTGATGAATTTTATTAGGATGAGAGGGTATGAAGGAAATGAACGGGTAGATTTGAATGAGGAAAGATGGGAGATAAAAGATAAGAGGAGATGAGAGAGGTGTTTGGTGGAAATAAGGAATAATTTTATGGAAAAGATGATCATTTTATATGACGAGAGCTGTGAGAAAGAGATGAACATTTTATTTTTGGTAGATCATGTAAGTAACCTCATGGATGGATTGATGTAGCAGTAGTGGAATAAAACCGAAATGCTGTCACCACACACGGTTTAGTATAAACTTTATTTTGATGAGCTGCTCTCTATTCCACCAGCATCCTAACCAAAAACTGACCATTTTGTCAAAACTGCTTTGTATATCCAGATATGAAAATGCATAAAGATTTTATCTGTTATAATGTCATGTTACATGAGTCTAATGTATACACCACCGTCAGGGTATTATACCTTGCCAACGCTTCTTGCACCATTTTTACCTGGTACACTAATTTTGTGCAATGATATACCTAATTATTCAAATGCTTAAAAAATCAGTTAACACGATTGCATAAATTAGAGCCTTCCGATCAAACAAAGTCATCACGTTACCGATGCTACCAAAATCTTGTCATCGTTTCATTTTTCCTGGCCATTTGAACAATTTCTTGCATAGATGGATTTCCATCGTTTCATACAGTCAGACCAAAAAATGAGACTGGTCACCGTATTTGCGATATTCCTATGATTTTGCGAATAAAAATTTTCATGAAAAAAAAAATGCATATACATTCAGATTATGACAAGGACTAAAATCTAATTTTACATCCTTTCGGGTAATTTTAATTTCTTAATCTGGCGATAAGCAAATCAAAAAGGGCGACATGTCTCGAGGTGGATTGAGCTTCCAGAAAACATGATGAAATCTTTTCGCTGCCCAAAAGCTTGTATAAAATACTGTACAATTTTGTACTACCCTTGCCAATCATTCTTTGGTTTTCAATGCGCTCACTTACAATATCCTCCATTCATTACAATTAACACAATATTAAAAATTAAAACTCAATTAACAATCATCCAATTATTTATTATATCCAGTCGTGTCATAACTAGTAAGAAAGAAAGGTTTTTGTTTTATATGAAATTAATTACTATTTCTAACTGTGGATAGTTATTTTTTTTCTAGAATTGTCAGTCAACATACATATTATCGTTAATCCTGTCTTAACTGTGCATTTGACTTAATTCACATTCTGCACACTCATTCATTTAAATTTAGTTAAAAAGTTTTCCCCTGACATCATGAAGATAAGTCATGTCGAAGGATTCGTGGGCGAAGAGGTCACCGATAGTAACCTCATTGATGACATTTTGACTGACTTGAACAATGAAGAGCCCCAACAGGGGCCTTCAATAGAAGATCGAAAGTGCGAAAGTGATCCACTGTCTTTAACAGCAATCATTGTTGCCCAACAAGAGGACCTGCGTCAAATGCAATTAGAAAATGACAGATTGAAGTTGAAACTCCAAAGGGAACAAGCTAAGCGCAGGTCCTTTGTAAGTCATCTGGAAAATCTACAGCAGTCAATAAACAATTTGGGTGGTCAGGTGGCAGAGGTTATTTCAGAATTTGCGGAAGAAGACTCTGAATCCTCTTCAAAATGCCCAAGTCCAGGAAATTCTACTTGTGGAAATCCGGAACAAACTCCCCACTACATGGACTATTTCCAGACTTTGGATACCGGAGTGGTCAACTCTGTTGTTGAAAATTTAGACGAGTTTTTGCAAAATGCAGCGTCCCCGTCTGAAAATGAGTTCCAAGTCGCCTCACATTTGGAACCTGAACCTGGTCCCTCCACTGCATTTAACAGTCTAGCGGGTATCAAAGAAGAATCTGTGGAACCGGAAGAAGATGAAAGTTCCCCCGGTCAAATAATCCAAGAGGAACCGCCTGCTGAAGCCGTTCAAGCTCCCCCGGAAGTAGTCCCGAGGCAAATCTTGGAAGCTGTTGAAACTCCAAGAAGATGTCGATCCAATCAACAACGGCTTAAATGTCCTAACAAGAACTGCCAACAGATCATCTTCGGGTTAAAAAATCTAACCGAACATTGCCTCATTCGCCACGAAGTTAGTTTAGTCGTCACACGAAAAAATGAGGTTTGTACAATCTGCGGCTTCCATTTTGAGACCATGAAAGAACTAGAGGACCATCAACAATCAACATGGTAAGTTATTTTCTCAAATGCCCCATAAATAATATATTGCTAATCAAAAACTTAATAATTAATTGCTCCACCAATTATACTTTTAAAGGCTACTAACTAATCTATATTCTTGTTTATTTTTTTATTCCAGTTCTCGTCCAACTTCCAGCAATCCTGTTAAAACCAAATTTTACAAATACAACACGGGAGATGTAGATGCGCCGGCAAGAAAACGAGCTCGACTATGGAAAAAGCTAAAATTGCGTGCTCATATTTAGATCAATAAAGTTAAAATTCTGTTAAATTTCCCGTTCCCATCTCACCTATTTTTTTACGTAATGATTTTTTATGTAACCCGAGATATATAAGAAGCCTTTTCCTTTTCAACTTTCTCTCTTGACTTTCTGTACAAAAGCTGTAGAAAATATATATATGGGATTTCAACTTAATATTTTGCGTATCACTGTCCTCTTGAGTGAAACGTGGAGCATCATCAAAACACGTTCCCTTTTTACATCATGTCATATTACATATCTCTCTAAAAAAAGGGCAAACGAAATGCATGTGATATTTTGCAAAAGTAGCCACAGGAGCGGAGGTGTAATAAAGCCATTCCACTTTGATGATGCTCACAAGTAATGTCACAGAAATTACCTGCCTATGTACCCGTACGTGCCATTTTTTTGCGCTTCAGGCTGCTTGATACCGATACCGAGCACTTGAGTAGGTAGGTAATTTAATCTGGAGAGAGAAAGTTGAAAGGAAATTGGATAAGAACTCCTTTCGCTCTCATTGGTTTAATGAGAAAAGCAATTTTAGGGAGATATGAGCATAATGAAATTTTGAGTTTTATACGAAGTGTGTGCAATAATTTTTGATGGGGTATAACACACAAGAAATATTTTCCTAGAAAAAAATGTCATCAAAAATTGTTGAGTAACGCCTACACATTTAATATAATATTTTTGAATTACATCTTGTTATAGGTGGATGGCTAATTTTAATGAAATTTATCAAGGAAGGCGAGAAAAATTGCAAAATTGTAAATATAAACGATTACAAATAACTGTTGCTGTTGTAACGTTACTAAAAAAGGCAGTTCTGTCTATTTATATGAGTAAAAATTATTTGACTTTTTATACATTTTTTGTACCTATTTTTGCTGAATAATTTTCACACAGGTTTTTTATATAGAGAGCGGAAGTTGATGGTTTTGCAGTAAAAATAGACAATGTCATGGCCGTCCACATTTACTATTGAGTATCCATAAAAATTATAGAAAATTTACTATAATATGTCGCTTGTATAAATAGCATTAATTATGAAAAACTAGACAGGATAAATTTTAAGGTAATGTGTAAACTGGTAAAGTTAAACGGTTCACGCAACAATGTTCAGTGGCAGTCGTTTTGTCGTGTGCGTTGATTATTAATAATAATTCATGTAACAAAGTTATATGAATTGTAAATACTTGTTTTTTTATGAATATTTAACAAAATTTTCAACTTAACTGGTTATGACGTTACTATTATTATTACCTAAGTAATAGGATATTATTTACATTTTCTACGCGGATTGCCAACATCCAGTTAGAGTTAAAATATTTATGGTTTTAGTTTAGTAATTAATTTCCCATCACACACAGAGTGTTACCCTCTGCATATCGTGAGCAAAGTGTAATCTAACTTGAAAAAATGATACGATAAGATTATGCGCATCTTCCATTCAACTCTATATACACTCGTTTTGACCAGTTGTTGCAGAAAAAAGTTATCTAGGTAATTAAAATTCCAACGGTCACCTTAGTGTCATGACATTAAATAGCAGTAGCCTATCTAAATAGTAATAATAATACATGCATAAAGATAAGTATGGAAAATTTGTAGAAAAAATAACCCCACTACCTACACAAAATTCATACATATATATACTTGTTACATGATACGATTAGCTAACTGAAATAAAAAAAATGAGAGTTAAAAAGAGACACGTTGTCTACGCTTGCCGCATATATATTTTTATAAATTCGCGCAATCATGTTTGCTTAATGTTCCCCTGATAACATTTTGTGTGAACTTGACAGGTTGTATTACATGACATAAAAATGTCCAACAAATAGTCCAATCATTAAAAAAAACATTCATAAATCTCTCTCTGTATCTACTAATTACAATCTCATTTTCTTCCTAAATCCCTTTAATTAACCACCTACTTTTACATTTTACATGCGACCAAGAGCTGATTTCCAGAAAACACATTTTGCACAATTAAGACCAACGTCGTGTTGTCCTCGTGAGAGATTTCTTAATAGCTCCACTGATTATTTTTAAACCTTACCGTTTACCGTCTCAGCCCACACACTATATCTGGATGTTTTTATAGGTACCTAATCTAGGTACTTTGTACTTACTATTAGCTAATCAGCAATGGTCACGCTTTAAAATAAAATCATAAGATCCCATTTCACTTTCTTAAGTCACCAGAAAATAAACCGCAACGTAATAACAGATTTCAAGCTTGTTTTCATATTGTGATCACATAATTGAGATTGTCGGCATCATTATCAAGTTAATCATGATACATGACACTCATGACAGTAAACCCACCAACGTCATATTATACAAGGCTATAGTAATCGTGAAATTACCTGGTTGTTATTTACCTTGGATGCAAATTAGCAAAAATTATTTGCCAACTTTTGTACTTTGATTCATACAATATTTTTTGTCAGTTTCCGCCTTGTTTTTTCCCTAGAAAAGTAAAGTCTCAGAGCTCAAAGTATAATGTACTTTAAGATAAGAAGATGAGGAAAGCTACGTAGGCTTGTTTTGTTGATGTCATCCTAAATAGCTACATAAATAACTTGAGTGACCTTTTCCACCTTACTTACCATACCAGTTAGTAAGATTACGTGTATGTTTTTTCTTGACAGATTATTCATCATATCATACTTGGAATTTTGCTGGACAAAAGTAACCTTTTTTTTGCGAAAAAAAAGGAACATGACTGATTATATTTTTACAACGGAATTCTGTATCCTCTACCTTACCTATTTCTAAAAAAAATCAGCTAATGACCTTGAACTAAAGTAAATGACAATGCCAATGCCACATAAAATTACACACACACATTTTTCCACTGTGGCAACAAGCTACAAAGTGTAATGGCAATAAACACAACGTAATTACACATACATAGTTAGCGCAATTCATAAATTATTCAGTACGGCTACTTAACTACTTTAAGAAAAAAGACTTTTGAAAAATAATGCTACTTTACGAGTTTTTTGAGCAATCAGACAAACCAAGAAGTTCTAATAATGTTATTAGAATAAAAAAAGATAATGTGTAACTACATCACATAGACAGACAGATCAAAAAACGCAAGCACGCGACTCACGTTCCTTTTTTCGTTACAATTTTTGTTCTGCAAAGTTGTATGGAGACTTGAGAGAAAAAAGTGACATAATGTCTGTGTGTGGTGATTTTTGGATGATGCGAAGATGATGAGAGATGCTAAGAAAATGGAACAAAAAGCGAAAAAATGTGAACTACAACTTTTTTAACAGAACTGCGCAAACATTTTAGACAAGATTAATTTAAAGCATTATAACAATTTTTTGGCGTCTTCTGATTACGCTTTTAGGTTACTAACATATGAAGTTATTTTGGAGGAGACGTTATCCTCATCAACAAAAAATCCAATAAATTATGACGTAAATTGCTACCAAAAAATCATGAAATGCATACTGATATGTCAGTGACAGCTCACATTACATTTTCATACACAAAAATAGTTAATGTTAAACTGGTTAAAAATGAATTGGTAAAAAAATGATGCACGAATTGAATTATTGACAGAGAGAACCATTTTAAGTTTTGGCGAAGATCATTATGGCGTCATATCTTGATCCATCCAAAAAGAATTTTTGGAACATGATAACATTATTAAATGTAACAAAAATGTAACATGCAACAATGCCAAGATGTTTGGTTCGTTCATCCTTTTTTTAATGACGTATTATTTATCAATCCACAATTTTATTTCAAAAGAGATGGCTCATCATAAATCTATACCATCTAAAAAGAAGACCAATTTAACATGCAATACTACTACACTGTATAGTATACTGCCGAGAAAATACAAAAGGAAAAAAATATAGGTTTTCTGTAACCATTCACCTCACCACCTCGGCTACTTCTAACAACAAAGGAAAAAGTGTAAGTAAAATGGAATATACGTTTGATTAAGGCCTCAGAGGGATATGTTCTGTGAAAAAAGCTATCATTATTGGTATCCCTTCTTTCTGAGAACAACTCGCAGTTTCACTCTTCTTTATATTATCACACCATATCACCAGTTTAGATAATAATCATAAGTTAAGTTCATGCGGTTTTTCTACAGGTTTAGACATTGAATTACGCCGCAATACAAAGAAATGTTCATTATCCCAGTTATTTTGAAAGTAGGTATATTTTCCCCAATGACACGCCAATTGCTCCAAGTGATATATAATAACGATCATAATCAAGTGCGTTGCCAGTTGTCACGATTTGAAAACGCGTTCATTTTTTTTTTCTTGAAAGCAGAGCACATGCCCGACAAGTACTCTCTGTAACAAACTTTTCCCTTAATCTCGCTCAAGAGAGATTGTAAATTTAAACCATGTCGTGTGATTAACTCTGTTAAATTATTATTTATAGCTTTATCGGATTTCATTAAAATTGTGCGTAGGTATATAATTAAATACGATTATACACACATAACAGGTTTCATTGTTTCCCTTTGTATAACGGTTTTTTATTAAGGAAAAGGAAACCTATTTTTACCTGACGGACTCTGACCACTTTGTAGAGACAAACAAACAAGGATCTGTCATATAAGCAGCGTGATGATATATATTTTTGCTACAATTATCCACACAAGCAAAACACCTGTCTATTTCGCTTTGTCTTTGAACTGACTTTGTAACAATAAGTAAGCAAGGTTATTATAAGTACAACGTGGCAATCCACTTGTCGTTGCAACGGTCATGATGACGCGCGCCCGAGTCAACAAGGTAGAAAAATAATAAAAAAATTGTAACATGGCTTGCGTACGCTTAAAAATAAAATTTCCTGTAGTATCTTTTGATAATAATAATGAAATGCATTGGATGACCACGTGTGTGTATGGATGCATTACATTTTATTACCATTTTCCAATATTATTAAATGTAAACACTCCTGTCATTATACAGCAACTTGTTAACGATGGACAATTTTAAACGACAATATCCTTTCATAATAAAAGTATTTATCGATATTATTATTATCCGTATTTGATGTCCATTGGAAAAATTAAATGTGGAGTTCACAGGAAAAATATTAAGCGCATTCACATTTTATGATATAATATCACAAAATAATTAGTCCCCCTGACTACATAATATTTCTTACGAGTACATACTCACCTCAATATGGTTTCTTTTTGACTGACATTTTTTTCATAGTTTATGAGATGACGTTTGAAGAATGAATAAATCTTTATTACAGGTAAATTGCAGGCTACCCCAATAATAAGGTGGCAACAATGTGAATAATATTATAGAGCAGTGCTACCACTGCACTGATTGTGACTCACAGCAACATTGACATTCACAAGAGTTGAGTATAACAACAAGTATGTCACTAATCAGCATCAACAGAAAAGTGGACAATTTAATTTTTTCTACATAAAAGGCTAATGTTACGACGATGCAACATACGCTGCATATAAGTAAGTGCATTATTAAGTAAACTAGAAATGTATCCACCTTGTATTCCTTTTGGGCTAACCACCGATAAATCAAGGCTTTTTCATTCTTCTTGCACGTTAATGAATGATAGATGATCTAGTAAAGCTGAAAGAGAGAGAGAATGACTATCTCTACAAAACTTCCATGACAATATTGTTATGTAACTTGAATGTGACATTTTTTGATGAAAAATATTTTTATGACATAATAATTGCGCATCATATCAAGTAGTAAAATTCATAAAAAAACAATAATAACCACGTTTATGAATCATAATTGTGTAATATGAGAGCATGTAGAAAACTGAGATATAATAAGTTATTACAGAGGGATTATCGGTACGCGGGGTAATATGTCACCATAAATTCCGTGCTTTGTGTAACGCAACGCCGTTATAATCTGATCGTGTCATCAAGACAAAAAAAATCGTAAAAATGGAATGCGTGATCAACGCCACTACCAACCCAGCTATTTTACGCAATGACACGGCGTTTAGGATAATAATCTTGGTCAATATCAAAAAATATATATTTTGCATTTGAAAAGCGCAAGTGAAACAGTGGGCGGACCGTGTGCGTGAAAATAAATGGTTGATTGAAACATTGAAAAAATTGATCTGATAAAATGATATACTTTAAAGATAATTTTTGTTTTGTACTTTTGTAGTCACTAACGACGCTCGTGAAAGACACCATCCATATTACACTCTTGTAAAAATCTTAATTAATAACGAAAGTGTGTAAAGGAAGTACACTAAAATAATAGATGTATAAAATGACATGAATCAATAGACAAGGATAATCTTACCTTGGCCGCTTAAATGACTGTGCCTTGGAAAGGAGGCAGTTGGACTGTCTGTGGGCAGGTTGATGTGGATAACATTTCCATTCCGCTTACTACAAGTACTACTTGTGTTACACATTCTTAGGCCGATAGAGATTACTACTATCAATTTCACGTAACAATATATAAAAACTTCCAATGTGGAAGTATGACAACGTTGCTAACCACTTGTATTAAATAGTTTATTTTAATTTTACAGCAAGCACATGTGCATATTCAAATGCACTTTTAAAAATTTCAAGTTTTTCACAAGCCAACAAAAAAGTTGAAATGTTACAGGAAACAAAGAAAAATACACATAGAGCTGTGTAATGAATGAGATGATGACAAGTTTAAATATTTCCAATCTCAAATAAATATGATGTCAGCTTTATAATCCAGTCAAACTCGACAAAACCATTTTTGTCCACGATTCCCCGACAAAAATACTAATTTCTTTTGAATGACGTAAAATAGTCTTATGATTAAGACGAGACTTTTAAGATCCTCGCTCACTCCACCTGCTCAAATCTAGTTCATCTGAAAAATTCTGTCAGTGTGAGCAATAATTCCACTTTGATTTTTTTAATGTTACGTGCAGCACAGGAGTACGTGAAAAGGCGCAGTATTTTATGTACACACACCACAAGGAACTTGAATCAATTGTCAGAGTAAAAGGTATAAAAAACCCCTACTACTATAATCATAGCTTATTCTACTGAAAAAGGAACAAAGTAAAAATTCACTCTTCACACCATCACGAAACACGAGACATGTTGAAAACGCGAGTGAGATGATTTTTTTTTCTGTGATACACTTGGTTTGCTAATAGAACGATCTCCTTATAAAAACTCAGCACACACACAAATCCCCGTGGCGAAACCAGTTTCGAGACTGAACGATGAAATGGGTCCTATCTTTTCTTTTTAAGATGCTCTGCCTCTCCTACTGCTTATATCAAAAATCCCATGAAAAAAAAAGTCAACTCTGATGATCATCACACACACGATATTTATCATGAGACGATTATTGGAAGGATGTTTTGTTGCTGATGCTGCTTACTTGATACTGACAAATAAACGTCCTGTACTGGTGCACTTTGTGCTTTGACTTTAAACAAGATGTGATGATCGTGACGGTATAGCAACCCAAACTATTAACACCTAAAAAAAACAAAAATACTGAAGATAGATGAAGATGTGCTTATTATTATTACTACTACTGCACATAAAAAAATTATTATTACAGAAGAGGAGATTGGATTGAACTAAATAATATGTAATATTATATACATTTGATTATGATAACTTCTTTGGAGCATTGAAATATATAATGTGTGCATATGCACATCCCTACATACATACAACCCTCTTTATACAATGTTTTATTGAAGTATTACGATACATCGCATATATATTTAACTAACAACAAACAACTTTATTCATTTTTAACATTAGTGCAAACCATATCATCATGACAGTGTAATCTATAGTAATAATAAAAAGAGGTAGTCTGCATAGCAGCACAGCAAGTGCAAAATAAAATACATTTGTATGAATCAACGGTCATCGTCGCCATAATAATGAGTAAGATGAAGCCTTTTGTGTATCGAAGACGGCATTGCATTTTATCGATAAAGGGATAAGTAGTTTTGCAGAAAAAGGCCGTTTGTCTGTAACGTTGTTTGCTCAGGTCAGGTAGCAAAATAGCTTATGTGTTTTTTTGAGATAAAAGTGTGAGCAAAGCTATATAGGTTTGTATCCAGAGATCCTTCACAAGTCGCCAGACTTCTGGCATGGGATTTTTTATTAGACGTAGTTCGTTGTTCGTCTTTTTTTATAATTTGAACTTGCTAGCTAGGTTTTCAGTTTTGCATGCAAATATTGTTTGTTGCTTCTTGCTATAATGGTTTTCGTACCTAGAGAAAATTGTAAAGATATCCATTTAGAATAATTGTGCCAGCCGTTATTGTTGTTTGGTTGAAAAGTATTTTTTGGTGGGCATTAATTATAAATGCAGGACATGACTGCTGACTGCTGCGGAGTAGCAAATATGTGCACCAGGTAGATGGATAAAATTGATGAAGGAATGATGAAGTTATTTTTCTTGAAGATAAGTTTCAGGCCCTATTTTCAACAAAAATTGGTACGCCTGCAAGATGTGGTGTGTGGTGTCATGTTTGCTGATGATGTGATGAGGGAGGTGGGAGGTCTTTTATCGTCACTCTTGCATTGCATTTCCACTGAAAACCGTTTGGGGCGAAGTGAGAAAAACAATATTTTTCCTTTGTCTTCGCGTACCGTTAGCTGGTTTACTATAACTGTCAAAAGTATAGAGATATTTTATGAAACACGGTGGTGGTTGTGGGTACAATTGAAGGTGATTGAATTAGGAATTTGAGCCGTTGACAAGATATATAATTATCAATAGTCCGGTGGTGAAATATATAGGTCCTTTAATAAACAGCAAAGTAGGGTATCATATTATACTCCTGCATTGCTTATCATTATAATACAGCATTTATTTCGCAATAATAAATATTTTACATTCAACTTTAAAATGTTGTATAAATTTTCATAT
The DNA here is from genome assembly GCA_027743765.1 of Coecobrya sp. COE2. Taxonomy (NCBI): domain Eukaryota; kingdom Metazoa; phylum Arthropoda; class Collembola; order Entomobryomorpha; family Entomobryidae; genus Coecobrya; species Coecobrya sp. COE2. The sequence continues at coordinate 27,190 of JAHZMV010006433.1, forward strand.
ACAACTTTTTAGCATATTTCACAATTTAAAATATGTACAAAATATACATCGATAAATGCTGCATGGCCGTGACGTGTAAATGGCATTTCCTCTAATTTAATCAGATAACAAAGATTGGTTATCAATTGCAGTTACCTATACGTTTATAATATACACTACGGAAGAAAAAAAAGTGCAAATTAAGTAGTATTGTGGGAGGAGGTAAGCAAATGAAGATGTATACGAACAAACGATCATTTTTTTGATACTTTTGGGAGTGTTGACACATGCAAACCGGAAGCTTTCTCAATTTGCGAATTTAAGGAAGGACTACAATTAACAATTTTACAACGTGAAGCACAACGTGTGCATAGACGCGACCTACTGAACAATTGAATAAATTGCATTTATATTCGTGAGAATAAAATGCTTGAAAAAAGGATTGGCCATGTATTATCTGCAATAAATACAAATTACACAAGAGATTTGCATATAATCAAGAAGGATCAAGAAAGCAAACGGTCTTATGAAACAGACTGGAAAAATGAGGAGCGACTCTGATGGAGTGACATTTTTCGCATGAAATGGTAATGAGATGAAATCTAGACGGTGTGACGCTCGCAGTCTTCTCGGTTTCACAAGAAAGGAAACAAATTTTGCAATAATTGGTGGCCTTTATTTTCAATGCCCTTGTCGGTTTGCCAAGACATTATTTAAATCTATTCTGATCTCATATTTTATTGAACTTGTTGTGATCGTCAGAATTTGAAAGATATTTTAAGAACAAGAACGATTCTTTCGGGAAAAACTGTTAAATTATATATAGCTTGACACGTGTGCTTTCATAAAAAATACATTAGATTTACTACACACGTCACTAAAGCCCGTCGGCTGGATTTTATCATCCATATTCACCACCGAGATTAGAAATTTTTCGTGGGTTCAGGTTTGTTTTTCTGGAAACTCTGACGTCAGACAAAAATCTAAAAAACTAATTTGCTTTTGTTGTACCCGTCACGTGTGTTTCAATGTCAGAAATCGCGACTGATTGCTAATTTATGATTAGTCTATTCTGACGGTGCATTTTTATGATTTGCCGAAAAAAAAATATTCTTCTATAAACGTGCCGAGTTTATTTGAAACGAAATAGAAACATGTACCATACACAAGTACATTGTTCCATGAAACCACGTATCAGAACTATGACGTCAGCTAATAATTTGTTGCTGGAAGGGTTTTCACAGATTAAATCTGATTTTACATTGTTATTCAACCGCAACTTTTGTTAACGACCCAGAGGGAGGAGTTAGAATTATTATTGATCGACTTTAACATTTGACAGCTTTTCAAATGAACCCTATAACCGATAAGTCATTTACCTAATGTACCCAAAAGAATTATATAACATGTAGTTTTAAACTGTAGCTTAGAGCAAAAAAATTGATATTTTTAGATGTTCACTGGTCAATATTTCGATAACACGGGTAGATTCTGTATCCAATTGTCATCATAAATTGTAATTAAACCAGTGCACTTTTTCGATTTTTTATAATATCAGCTCATTAGATGAAACTGAAAATATGCAACTCGTGAAACTCTATGAACTTTCATTTGATTTTGATTTGTAATCAATTATTTATTGTTAGTTTTAATTTTGAAATAAAAAAACTCTTTTTTCTAATTTTGCAATGCATACGGATAAAACGTGACCAGACATATTTGTACAGCGTGAATAGTACCCAAGAACCCAAAAAAATTCTATTTACAAAAATGTCATTTGACCTTGGTCACCTTGAACTATTGGATTTGCGTGTGATTTGCTATCACGAAAAGTAATACAATAGCTTGAAAAAATCGGTTGACTTTTAAGAATGCAGGCATGTCATACGAGTCATTTTTATTGGATTAATTCACTATATTTATATAGGAATCATGAGATTCTACATGGAAACCAAGGTTAACTGACATGTCCTGCTCATTTCCAGTTTTATAATGAATTCCGCATTTCTCAACTAAATTACATGAACATTTCTTTTTAAAAAAAGCCGTGTGACATTCAATCTCTTAAAATTGCCAATAAAATCATGTAAACGAACAGTTTTCAATTTAAATGTGTTTTTGTTACTAGTTGTTTTACTGTGTTTCCCTAACTAAATTTCCATTAAGACTCTCCAGAGTTAGCGAAAATCATGTCATCATTGTCATTGTCATGTCAATCCTGTCATTCTAGCCAATTTACTTATTTTTTGCAAAAGAAAAAAAAACCTTGCAAATGCAAAAGTAATGTAAGCAAATGTCAAGATTATTTTAGAATTTCAAATTGCACTTTTGTCTATACATTCAATAAAGTAGTTTCAATCACGCATCTGTCGATTCTCCCTGTTAGGTAAGGTTGACTTTCGTGCAACGCATTTAAAGTGGTTATAATTAGCATCAAAATTTTCCCCCTTATTTGTTAGCAACAACGCCTATAACTATTTGACACGATATGGTAGACCAGGTTACTATAACTTTAAAAAATTTGTTCATCCCTTTTACGTAATTATTATCTAACGCCTTTTCTGCAATAGACAAAGACCTTATATATTTTTCCAGCAAAATAACAAATTGCCACCCTGGACATTTTTGCAATTTTTGCACGCATCAATAATGCCTTCTTGACACATCTTTCCAGTCTCTCTGGAACAATGAGATTACAAGAAGAAGAAAAAAAGACTGGTTTCTCATGGTCAACTTGTTTCGGTTTTTTTTTCTGGACTATGAACTTTTTTTTGTAATGCTACCAAAGTTTCTCCCAAAATTCCACTGACATTATTCATCATCAATCCGGGACATTAATTTCTTGCAAATCCGGATGAATGAATGAAGTCATCCTATCCTTCTCAACTTCTTGCAGATCCGGTCGGGCTCAAAAACTAGACCAGGGGAAAACTATTAAGTTACCTAAAACTATTAAAAAAACCGTGCGCAGTTACAGGTCTTAATCCTAATTACCATAATAATGATTTATTACCTTTTTTCACGCCACCTTTAACATCAATTGCGTATCAAAAGTCAAACTATTTTATAATTTAATCTATGATAGTTAACTTAATTGATGTAAAAATTCATACCTAATTATCATAAAGAATGTCATGATGCGTCGCGAAACTGTAACTATCGCATTGTCATTTGTCACGTAGCCCATATGGGAGCAGCGGACGATGATTTGTGGATTTGGATTCACAGGCGGCAAACCACAGATAATCCTGTGACCATCGGCTGTTCTTGAGCCATCTTATCTCTCACTTGACTATTAATTACACTTAAGTAATTAATGCGTAATCCCTCTAGTCATTTAGGTAATCTTAAATGCTCCTCTTTGGTTTTCTACTAGTTTTGTGACAAATGACAGAGATCCTAGTTCCGTGTCAAGTTTCGTGGAAACTTGTAAACAGGTGATAACTACCCAACATAGTTTGCGGTTTACAATAAATTGTAGTTAAAATCCTATTTAAGTTAGGCAGGTCACTAACTACAGGTCAGTTTAGTAATGTTGCAAACAGTGAAAGCGTCATTTTCCAAGGTTAGGAGCATTGTTACAACCGTAATGAAATGGGGGATTGTTGCTCACTGTACTTTGGAATACGTTGGAGATTTTGTGATTGTAAGAAACTTTTAATGATACATTTATAAATGGTTATATAAAATTAATTGCTCTGTTAATCATAAATGATTATTGTTTTGGGTTTTTAGTGTAGCGGCCCAAGTATGGAACCTAATATTCGAAGTCATGACATTTTACTGACGGAGCATATCAGTCCAAGAACTGGTCATTTACAAAGAGGTGACATAATTGTCGCTCGCTCACCGACGAACGCGATGCAATTTATTTGCAAACGGATTGTAGCCCTTCCAGGAGATCATCTCATTCAGACTGATGGCACTTTGCAACATGTAATTATTCTTTAATTAATAATTAATGCTAATTGGTTTCCTAAATTTATAATGGCTTTGTTTTTTGCGACAGGTTCCAAAAGGTCACGTTTGGATCGAAGGTGATAACTCTGGTAACTCCACCGACTCCCGAACATACGGACCGATTCCTATGGGACTTGTACGAGGAAGGGCGTTAATTCGGTTATGGCCTTTGGCAGACGTTACCGTCCTGATTCCACCAAGAGGGAAGGACGTCCATTAAACGGTTTTTAACCGTTTTTTTTAAAGAAGCCAAAATAAACTGTGACTGTGTTCGTCGATCTCGACTACTATATAGTTTTTTTGTAATGAATGGTCCAAAACAAGTTAAAACAATTTTACTAATTATTTTTAGAGTCAAAAATATAATTCTTTCCGCGAAAGAAGAAAAAAATATATATAATCTTTAACCAAGTGTCAAATTATTTTGCATGTGTAAATAATATGGATATACAGAATAATTTATATATTTAATTGTTAATATTGTGTGCAATATACGAAAAAAAAATAATTATCTTATTTAGTGTACTTTAACAGATAGTGAGAAACCAGGCCCCTTTTTATTGTAATAAATAAGCCAGGTATATACTGAGGCGAAGTGATTGTGACTGTTAATTATTGTAAGTGCTATTATTAGTTACCTGTCAATAATAATAATTATGACCGTTTAGTCATTGGTTTTAAATGATTTGTTGTTACACAATTGTGATTATTTTTGTTAGGATGCGGCATCAGTTTTTCAAGAACGTCATTTTAGGTGCACACGACATGCAGAGCATTTAAGTGAAGGTATTTTGATGTGCGTGACATAACTTTGTAATGCAGGGATATTGAAATAAAAGTGAAATGATTTGCTGTTGTCAATTAGGCATCTGAACATCGTTATGCAATTGTCTCAAAAATACTTATCAATTACAGCGTCATCATCACTCTCAAGTGATTTATTGACGTGCTCAAGATTTTTGTACTCTGGCTTGTATTTCGAGGTCATTACTTTTAACATGAGTCATTTAATTCAGATTCTTTATTATGCGATGACTCATTCAAAGATATTTTTAGGTTTTGTCCAGGTTTTCATGGTATTGCACAGTCTCTGTTAATAACAGACTGTTATTCCCATGTCTGGTCCATAATGTCGCATTCGCATAATAATTTTATTAGGATTAAAAAAATTCATTATAATAATTATAATCTAAATCTAACATAAATACCCGACCATACATATTATTTATTCCCAGAAATTTCATATAGGTCCAACTGTCCAACTTATGATGATATACAATATAAAATGATAACACACATTTAATACCAATTATTGTGTATGCATAATGCCTTACAAAACTGTTTCCTTATCAACACAGCCTCAATTCTTCTTATCGGCTTTTTCATCCACACAGATCCCATTTCCCATTCATAGAAAAAAATATTCCGTTATAAAAAAAATCTGTCCGCTAAAATCCTTTCTTTCCATTACGTCTGTTTACCTACCCAAACATTTTATTTTACTAACGTAAACCCGCATCCTAACATTTGACGTTAATTTTTTCCCCATAAAAACTTCATCAAAAGTGCAAAATGACTGAAAAAAAATCGCTTATCTCTTCCTGATAACATAACAATTGATGATTCACTTTATTTTAGACTGTTAGCCATTAAAAGTGCATACACAGACTAGCCACATATTTGTATAAATTTTATCTATTTTCAACCAGGAAAGAATACTCTATACAGCTTACACCAGCTTAGTCATCCTTTTCCCATTCTCATCTTTCATCACTCTCGTCATCTCATATTTCACTTACATTAAATTCGTCATTTTGATTCCAATTCTGTTTTTTGTACATGCTCGCATTACAAGGTCTGGCACGGCCAAATACCTTTTGCAAAAAAACCCAACAAGAATATTACAAGCTGCAATGGTCCAACCAACTCATATGGTGTAGACACCCGTAAACCATCATAAACCCAACCCAGAGCTCTCAATACATCAAGTAAAAAAACCATAAATAAAAACCTATAACTTTTTTAATAATAAGCTAGTTTAATACCAAAAGCTCTCGTGTAATAGTTTTAGTTTAACAGTTGGAACTTCCAACATTATTTGACTAAAAACCACCTCACCTGTTTTTTTGGAACAAAAAAAATTCCCCGAAAAAAACCGATTTATTTGGACTACCTTTTTACTTTAACTTTTAACCTGGTTTCGCGTGTGTCCTTGCGAAAAACTCTAGGTTTTTCCCAAATTCATTTTCTGCCATTCTGTCTGCCAGTTTGGAGGTGATGATATAGCTTTCCTCCAAAACTACTCCAATATATATATGTAACCGTCACATTACAAAGTTTACAAGACCACACCACAAAAAAAAATACACAGGAGGGGAACAAGGAGGAAAAAAACGGGAGTAGTTTGTTGTCGTTATTTTTTTGTTTCCTCCAAAAAGTATATATGCTTGCGTTATAGACGGTTTCAACTAAAATATTCAAGTAGAAAGAAAGGAGGAGAGTAGAAGCTGTGTATATTCAACCGTTTTTTATAACGGTGGTGGTCGTTATAAAAACAACTGTAGATACATTTAATATACTGCCGTTATAAATACTCTTTCGTGTGTGAGTGTGCTATCAATTAAACTGGGTATTATATAGTAGCATCAATTACTGTGGACTATCTACACAGTTTTTTGTGTCCATCATTCCATACAAGAGATTTTTTATTATTTTCCAGGGAAACAGTTAATTATTTTGTAGGAAGTTAGTTTAAAAATTAAAAAAGTGTTTACAAAATTCTCTGGGAGTTTGATCAGGCCGGAAAATTAGTAATTTTTTAGTTATTAATTTACAAAAAGTAAGGGAGCTAATTATAAATTTATGGTAGTGATTGCTAAAAAGGGAAGTTAAAGTATCATTAAACTAATTATTTGTGTTTTATTTGTTTTTGTTTTAAAGTTGGACTTGAAGAAGAAAATTATCTTTTGTTGGAAGTTTAACTAACCAGTCATCTGTTTCGGCGAGTTTGGGAAGAGGCGGAGATTTTCAAGAAAGTTAAACCAAGTTAACTTTTAAATGGGATCATAAAAAATCAAGTGGGATCATCATCATCATCGTCGGCTTAAAAACGTAAGTAGTTAACTTTATTTTAATGGGTAATTAAGTGTGAGATGAGTTAATTATGGAAGTTAAATGATATTTAAAAAGTGTTTAAATGCCACACCCACCAACAATTTTAATTTTATTTAGGTAGTTTACTGGTTTTGTTTGAGATTTTGATAAAAATGTAGTATCTTTTGTTATCTAAATTGTTGTGAAGGTGACCTTCGTAAATTGACCTCAATTGATAGTAAAATTAAAGTGTACTCTGTGGTGATGAGCTTGATTTTAACCACCACCATTTAGTTTTACAGTCAGGTTAAGTAAATAAAAGATATTTTTAATCAGGTCTGTGTGGTGAAAAATTTTCCAGTCTTTTTGTGAACTCTTAATTATTAATCATTGGAACAGTTAAGTAGTGAAATTCCCAATTTTTTTCTTATGAACAGTTAGATTACAAGTTTAATTGACGGGTGAGTTTTAACAGTTGTCATTGTTTTAGTGCTATCGTTACATTTGACAAGGAAGGTGTTAATTTTCACACAGTTAAATTATTTAAGGTATTTTTATTATCTCAGTTATCATCTGGCTGGCATTTTTTAAATAAAAATGTAACTAACCTAGGAAAGGTGGTCAAGTGGCATCAATCATAAAAATTAGTCAGCAGAGGTGTCAGGTGGAAAGCAGGTGACAATTAATTGTACCCATCTTGTTAGTATGCGTGCGTACGTGGCCCGGTCTTTATCATTATTTTAATTGCCCTTATCTTAAAATTGATAACAAGTTGGAAAAAGTCACAAAGTGCATCTCATCGGTAGGTTTAAAATTACTTTATTGGTGGTAGTTGAATGAGTAAAGGTATTTAAAAAGTATAATTATTTATTGGTCTACTTTGGATAAGATTTTTTTTTGGATAGGCAGTAGGATTTCTGTAGTTAAGGTAGCCTGTTTGATAAATTAGTTGTTTTGATAATTGTTGGTTATTAGTTAACTAATTGTGGTTGTTTTTTGTTTGTTTTTTTAGGACTCGGGATTTTGGAACATCTGGAGTTAGAAATTGAAGATTTTTTGAAGCTTCATTGCTACTCCAACTTGTGATCTGGATGGTGGCCCGCCTTCATTCCCTCACTTTTGGAGTGTTCAACAGTAAGTTGATCAGTTTAAATGGGAAACTTTTTAATTATTGTGATAATTAAACTAATTGCTGTATTAACTGTTTATAGATAACATCATGGTCTCCAGCACGACAAAACATGTGCTCCACTGCCTGTTACTATTTGGAATAGTCCTATTTTTCGAATGGGTCGCTGGTGGATTATGGGTGAACGAGGTGGAACGTTTAAAAATGGAAATGCTCCAGGTAAATAAAAACCACATTTAAAAATTTAATTGATCATGTGGGATAGTTAACTAAATGGGTTTTAATGTTTATTTTAGGTGGTTAACTGGTGGACAACTCTCGCTGACAGTTTTCGAGTTTCTGACGACATGGGCAAGCTCCGAGCACAGTTTTATTTGTTTCACAAGCCGTACTTCTCATGGAAGGGTTCATATGTTGTTACTCAGGTTGTTTAACTTAAGAGCAAGCAAACATATTAATCGTTTTATTTTGTGAAGGGCTGCTGCACCTGTTATAGATTTTTTTAGATGTAAATTTAATTTTTTTGGATTATTTTATTTTTTAGGCTGGAGCAGAACGTAAAGTAACTTTTGACAACGGTCCGGACGGATCTGTCGCTGAAGATTGCTTTTTCGGAATGAAGGCATTTTCTCAAGGCTACAGTTTTAACTTTATTGAAGGTGAAATGTGGGAAAAGTCGCCGTTTACTATTTGGGACTTTTTACAACAACGAAAGCGTTGGATGCAGGTAACTACCCTCACACCTTTAAAAAATCTATAACTTTTAATTAACTTTAATTAATTAACACTGTTTTATGAACTTTAGGGTATCTACCTGGTGGTCCACTCAAAGGGTCTCGCCTGGAGAACCAAATTTCTCCTAGCCGTCTCCCTCTACTCTTGGATAACCCTGCCCCTCAGCACTTCCAACCTGGTGCTTGCAAAACTAACTCCAATCCCGTGCCCTCCACTAGTCAATTTCCTGTGTGCCTTTATCGGCGCCATGAACATTTACATGTACATCTTTGGAGTGATCAAATCCTTTTCTTTGCATCGGATGGGGGTCGGCAAACTAATCTTCTTCATTATCGGGGCCCTTCTCACCATCCCTTTTAACATTCTCGTGGAAAATGTTGCCGTCATTTGGGGCCTCTTTGGAAACAAATATCATTTCTACGTTGTCAACAAAGAGCTGAAAGACCAACTAGCAACCGTATAAACTAAACATAATAATCCAACCAACCAAACAGATCTGCAGCATTACTTATTTATCGTAATAATTATACTTAAAAAAATGCTAGCTTTGTAAAATATAATAATTAGAATATGTCAAAATTCTCTGCGAAAAAAAAAATTATCCTAAAATGTAGTGCAAACTTTTTCTCAAATGTAAAAAAAATTATCCATGACATTTTTTTCCATTCTGCTTAAAATTGTCATAATATTTCCTTCCAATAATCTTATTTAAAGAAAAACCTGTGTACAATATATCATTTTTTTATATACAAAACTTGCTTGAAAAAATATATACTTATTGTGAAAAAAAATAACCTCTCTTGTTGTAGATGGACATGTACAATATTTAGTAAAAATGAACACACACAGATTTATTTATTTATATTTAGCAACAATAATTATAATTATAAAATATTACAAAAAAAAATATGAAATTAGTGTGGAGTTTGCTGCTATGTAAATAATTATAATTGCTGTAAAAAAAGATAAATTTTGGCTGAATATAAATAATAATTATCTGTGTAATAATTAGTCAGTTTTTTGTAGTTAAGGTAAATAATCAACGTGGAAAAAAATAATCTCCGAAAAATAAAACTGTACCTTCATACCAAAAATATATATAATTAATTAAGTAAGTCAGATTAGTTTTAAGTAAATTACATTTGCAGCGCAAAAAAATAACCACGAGCGTTAAATGAATTATAATTGTTGATAGTTTAATTTTAGTGGCCATATACTTGTCCCTGTGGCTTTTTTTTCACAAATTATTTTTTGTTCCTATTTAAAAAGCTGTCACATTGCCCAAAGAATTTATTTTTTGCGTTTTTAAATGACTTGCGTAGATTGGTCTAATAAATAATCTGGTAACTTGCGGGGTAACAAGAACAACATTTAAAATTAATTAGGTGTAAAAAATAATGAGAACAATTATAAAAATATAATTACTACAGCCGTTTGTATACACACTCAAAAAAACAATTTTTGTATCTCTTGAGCGTCGCGATTGAGAAGTCAAGTCACACGAGCGTCAGAATTTATATAGATTTATTACGTGAGAGAAAAAAACGAGGAAATATTTAAGATATTTAAATGGTGGTATTATTTTTTTTCATAGCCAGTATTCTAACAGTCTTAATAATTAATTATCTCTCTGATTTTTCACACCGATTTATTTTTAAAAATCCTCCTTAAAAAGTTAATGTGAGTAGTTAACTAAACCAATTTGTTAAGTTGATTCGCAAAAATAATCATGACATTGAGAGAGTTTGTTAAGTATAATTAAAAAGTGAGTACACTTTTTTTGCTTGTTTAACTATTTCATATTGTAATTAAATATTTAAATATTTATTATTACCGTTACTATATATACTAAAGTTCGCAAAAAAAACCACAGTACTTAAAAAAATAATTTATTATATAAATTGACGATAGTTCTTTTTTTAGGCTAAAGTCTGACAAAAATTTTACTTGAGCTGGTATAATGAAAGAAAAAGTTGATGAATTATATCATTTAATTAATAGATTCATCAAAAAAATGCTGTCCTTCAGAAGAAAAATAATAATTAAAAATTTGTATCGTCGTCGTCGTCACACAAAAACAAAAAATAATAAAAAAAAGTAACCGTCAGTTTAACGACCAAAAAAAGAATTTCACCTAAAAAAATAATTAAAACAATTAAAAATTTTATTTATTGCATACATCTCAAATATTCATCAATTAAACTAATTCAGTTAAAAGTTATTAATTTTAGGTGCTTTAGTGAACAAAGTAACGAGAGAAAAAAATGGGGCAAGATGAACTGTTAGAGAGGCGGCGCGCACAAGTTTGAAAAAAGTTGACACGACAGCATCCAAAAAATATCAATACTGTCATAACAGCTTACCTTCTTGTTTCGGCTGGTCTCTCTAGCTGGTTGTGTGTGATTTTCAGCTGCTTGATTATTAAATAATTATTTTAAAGTTTGTAATTAGTGATTAGAATATTTAAAAAATATAATTAGTTAAAGATGCACAGTGCATTTACTAGAAGCCATGCGTTAGCAGCGTACACGGTTAGCGTTTTGGCTGGTCTCACTTTCGCTTGTTTTGTAACCACAGCCTTTCGGGATTACACTGCGGATACTACAATTAACACGGTTACAGTTCTTGTGTAAGTATATTTAATTTATAATTATTGTAGTTAAATTATGGAGAAAGTTAATTGTTTGATGGGTTTGTTGTTTTTAGACGCAATGTGCCAGATTATAGTGCATCCAGAGAGAAGAATGACATGGGCTTTATGATTTTTGACCTGAAGGCTGATCTCCGACCACTGTTTAATTGGAATGTAAAACAGCTTTTCCTTTACTTAACTGCCGAGTATGAAACGCATAACAATAAGTTAAATCAAGTAGTGATCTGGGACAAAATCATTCAGCGTGGGGAAAACGCTCTGTTGGATCATAAGAATATTCGTCCAAAGTATTACTTTTGGGATGATGGGAATGGTCTCAGGTAAATAATAACATAATTATAGTTAACTAACTACTGTGATTTTTACTTAATTGAGATTATAATAAATATGTTTTAATTACAGAGGAAATAAAAACGTGACGCTAACTTTGTCATGGAACGTCATTCCAAATGCGGGTCACTTGCCTAACGTCGTGTCTAGAGGAAGTCATCAGTTTAGTTTCCCGGATGAATATACAACAACAAAAATGTAATAATTAAAGTAAATTGAGTCATTAATTTTTTTTTAAATTTTAAGTGGAGCTCATTGCGAAAATTTATTTTAAAAGATTTATTTGTCTCGTATAAATTATATGAAAAAATGTTTATATGATCTTTATTTAAAAGATAATTCAAAAGTATTTATTACTAAATATTATAAATATTATAAAATATAAAATGATGATAAGTATTAATAAATGGTTTTGAATTAACGAAAATAATTTCTTCTTTCGAAAAATCTTTGTTTTTATTCAATTAAAATTGTAAATTTATTGGTGTTCATTGGTATATTTTTAATTGGTATGTTTAATTATTTTTATATAATATTCAATTCAATTTCAACCGTTATTGCGACATATTTAATTTTACATTTAAATAGTAATGCTGCATAAACAATAACACTGGGTACAATTTTTAAAAATTTATTATGATATATTTATAGTTTATTGTAGAGTGACTCTATTTTTTAAAAAAACAAAGGAACGAGAGAAAATAATTAATTGTGAGAAATAATTAATTATAATTTTATCACGACAATTATCATGTACTATAGTCTTTGCTTTGGTAGAAAAGAATGTATCCGGTTTCTGATGACTTTTGCACGTTAGATGTCAGTCCATAAAACTCTTCGATTGCTGACGCATCGATTTTCTGTAAATGGCAGAAAAAATAATATTTAGTTAACGGCTCACAATTAGTGACTAGGATTAATTTTGGAAAAAATGCTTACATCGACCATGTCATCATCAAATAAAAGCCAGAAACCATGACTTTTTACAATGCTAATGTAATGACCACGATTAGGACCAGAACCACAATGAATCACAACAGCTACTAAATCATATAACCTATCTGGGTTTACTGCATCATCCGACTGAAAAGATAAATAATAATTTTTATAATATTTTATTTAGTTAAAAATATTTAAAATCCAAGGATATAATAATTTTAGTTACCGTGTTGAAAAGCCTGAGTTCCAACGGGAAGACGACGCGATGTGATACTTTTATATGTCGGTTGTACTGCTCAACATATTTAAATCTTTTTAAATGTAGGGCTAAAATTACAGGTAACTTCTTGACGCGCATCCGTTTCTACAAAAACATAAAATAATTTCATTTTTGTTATAATTGCTCACAAGGTATTTAAAATTAATTTTGAAAGTTTAAACCAACCTGCGCTTCTTGATAACTGCAACAATTGTCACATTTAAATTTGTTGTCGCCACACAACATTTCCATATTACTAAAGCATCGTAAGCAATGAGTAATGCTAGTATTTTGATCGATATCCACCTGAAGGTCTAGAAAGTCTTCATCCTTGCTGCTAACCTATAATAATTAATTTTGTTGGTTTTAACGTCGGTATAGTTAAATTTAATTAATAGCTTTAATTATTGGTTATCTTACCGTTTCACAATTCAAGCATCTAGTTTCACTTGTAAGTATTCCTTGGAATATCTCATGGACCCAGGTAGGTTCTTGATTTTTGGAATCATGTTGGTCCGGTCCGGTCCCAGTTTTGTTCACTTTTGGGTTTTGACTTTGTCTCTCGGCGAGAATGATTTCGTTGATGCGATTAATTAAAAAATTTAAAAACTCGTGAGCATCCTGTTGAAGATAATTATCAAACTCTTCCTTCTCTTTGCGTAATCTTGCAATGAATTTTTTCGGAGCGATTGAACCCACTTTCTTCTTTTGGGTGGTTATCGTATAAAAGAGATCCGCTAAGCAGGACAGTAACGTTTCCTTAGGCCGTTTATTTTTTGCTTTGTATTCTAACACTTTCTCGCGAAATGGTTTACAAAAATATAACGCCTGCAGCACCGAGTTACTATAGCACGTATTGCCAAACTATAATAAAAATTAAATCAAAAAGTTAACTATGATCATAATTATTTAACTATAATTATTATTATCTTATAACGTGAAGACTTACATTTGCCAATCCAAAAAACCGCTCATTATTCGGGAATTCCAGACCGATTTCCTTCTCCAACTGGGATGCGTTTGTTCCCTGCAGTTAAAATAAAAATATATTTAATCCCGGATTAATTTTGTTTTATTTTTAGTCAAATATCTGCAGCGAAAATGAGTGTAGTAAAGTTAACTACGAATTAGATTTTTTTTGTAAAGAATGAAGTTTAAAGTGAAGAAAGCTTACACAATACATCATGCATTTACCATGATCTGATATCGCTTTTTACTAAATTCAGAGATGGTTTATTAAAGCTAAGCACTTTAATGGACTCTTTTACTTATCCATCTTTTGTCAAAACAAGTCCATCCCAACTTTATATCCTCATCATTATCCTCGTAAACACATCACATCACTCATTAAAATATTAATTAAAACAGTAATTATCCAAACAAATAGTACAAAAAAAACTTAAAAACTTGTCCAGGTCTCAAGGCACTCTCAAAGCTACCTCTCTGCTCCACTTTAATTACTAATTAACCCTAAAAATTAAAACTAATTTCACATTTCAACCACAAAAGTCAGCTGATTTCTATTTTACCCCACTCCCCCCCAGTCAACCAACTAATTGTCCACTCTTTTAAATTAAATTTGCCGTAAAAATCTTGACAACCGTCAACGCCGCTTAAACTGGAAATCCGACAGAGATTTAAAATCACTGCTTAAAAAATTCCACAACAACTGCCCATCAGACAGAACTCCTGAGCAGCAAAAAACCTCAAACATTAAAACTCTGCTTGTTTCTCTCTACCTAATTATCTTTTTTAATTTTCATCCTGCCAGCCTCTCTTGATGCGGAAGGTATTCATCAAACCCATTAAACTCAAATCTACACACACGTAACTTATTTAACACGTCTAGGAATAGTCAATTAATGTTTTTCCTATCTTGTTATGTATTTTTTTCTACAAATCCTGTAAATACATTTGTTTGAAATAGTGAATACACCCATAAGAATGCTTTTGTATTGAAAAAAATCCAATGTCTGGGCCCCTAATAAATAAAACCTAAGTGGGTGAAATGTATGGATAGGATAGGAAGGTTTAATGCGGGACGGTATTGGTGAAAAAATGTGTGAGGATTTTGGATATCGAGTTGAGCGGATTGGGAAGGGGAAGAAGTGGGAAAATTCAAAGTGAAAAAAGAGTGGTGGATTTAGAGAGATGAGAGGCGAGAGAGAGGAGCAGCAGGAGCATTTGACGGCGTGCATTTGAACAGAGCAAGTTCGGCTTGTCGTGTGTGGAAATAAATATATTTTACTGAGGTTGCTTAGGTGAGATTTTTAATTTTAATTAGTAGTTAGTTAAATAGTGTTAATAAGGTTAAAGGTTTGTGTATTTTGTGGGGTATTTAATTTGGGGGATGGGGGGAAATTGAATTGGGGAAGATGTGGGGGTTTTTTGTGAAGTTTTAGTAAGCTGGATTTTTGGGTAGGATATAATAGTGGGATTTTAATTGGGATGGGAGTTTAATTGGTGGTGTTTTTTGTGTTGTTTTAGGTTGGATTAAAGTAGCATTATGACTAATCCTAAGGGTTATCGCCGAGGAACGAGGGATCTGTTCTCTCGTCCCTTTAAGAAACATGGTACCATTCCCCTTGGAACCTACATGAAGGTCTACAAGGTTGGCGACATTGTGGATATCAAGGTATGCTAAATCAGTGGGTATTATTGTTGTTAATGAGTTAATTATGAAGGAGGGTTTGTGGAGTGTTTAATTTTAAGCTGTAATTATAATTTTTGTGTGTGGTTTTTTGTAGGGTCACGGTGCCGTTCAAGTAGGTATGCCGTACAGGTATTACCACGGAAAAACTGGAAGAGTGTACAACGTTACAAAGCGCGCCCTAGGAGTTATTGTTAACAAGCGTGTCCGTGGCAAGATCCTCCCCAAGAGGTAAACTATTTAAATGTGTTTTATGTCATTTTTTGTAAATCATTTGTTTAATTAGTGAAGTTGTTTGCTTGATTTTGATGATTGAATGTCTTGTGTTTTTTATAGAATTAACGTCAGAGTTGAACACGTAAACCACAGCAAATGCAGAATTGACTTCTTGGACCGTGTCAAGAATAACGAGGACCTCAAGAGGGAAGCAAAGACGAAGGGTATCCGCGTGGTTTGCAAAAGACAGGTAATGCCTTAGTGCAAATGAATAATTAAGCATAGTAATATGAATTATGTGTCTGCTTTCTGTTAATTAAATATGTACTTATTTATATTTTGTTCATTTCTTTTTCTAGCCTGCCCAACCCCGACCAGCCCATTTTGTGTCGGCCCTAAACAATGAGCCTGTCCTTTTGCAACCTGTACCGTATGAATTCGTCGCATAAATAAAAAGTAAAAATCAAAATACTGGAACATCTCTGTATTATGATTAATTCAGAATTTATACGTGACAGATATCTGCTTTCAGTAAATAAACGATCCAATTTATACAAAAAAATATATTTAAAAATCTTCAATTTAAGTATTCCTTTTAATTATAGCTCCAATTTAAGATAATCACTCAAGTAATTTATTTCCTATAGAGGTCACACAAAAGTTAGTAATTGCACACCGATAACAGTTTTCTAGTACCACACACGCTCATTTCTTTTTTCACAAATCTTCCAGAATTTTTAACTATTCCCATTATCTCTGCATTTTTATATAATTTCCACTCTCGTCATCTATCATCCCTTTCATTACATACAAATCCACAATAAAACTTTTCTGCATTTCTCGTAAAAAACTAAACTAGTGTAGCTGTCATAATTATGGTCTTAAACGGATTCCACGGGAAAATGGATTGTACATGCTTCTGGTAGCGCCACAAGGGGTCGTGTAAATCCACTTGGGTAATAATATCCTAGACAAGCTTCGCAACGATCCGTGTGGCGTGAAAGTTTTTTTTTTACACCAAGCTCAGTGAAAGCAATAAAAACGGGGAAAAAATGGTCTTTCTCTCTCTCTAGGAAAATTCGACATCTGCTTCTCTCCTCTCACACTGCATTATGAATTGTGTGCGGCAGACAAAAGAAAAAGTGCACAATTTCCAGAGAGAGACAAAATGGAAGTGTTACTTTTGCAGAATGAATGAGATCACCAAGTGAGTCTTTTTATTTATTATGTAACCCAAGGGAAAAAAGTGGGCCGTTCATATAATTAAATTAATCCACAGACAGAGAGACAGCATACTTTTCTGCTAGAAATTGATTCTAATTAACTTTAATCACTTAAAACAATTTTTAGGTAGTTTACCAGAAATAAATATTAGCGTTGCCAGCCAGTCTGCTGTGGTTTCTTTCAGAAAAAAAAATTTTTGCCATGACTTTTGGTCTTTCGAGGTTGCTTAAGCCGTTTACACAACCGTAGAGTAAATATAGACATTATCTCACTTTACCCCAAACAACGACATTATTGAAACTGGCTCAACTCTGACGACTTAAAGCAATCCGAGAAAAGAGATTTTTTTCCTGCTAATAATTTTATAGAGTTGTCTCTATCAATATTTTCCGAGTGTTATCTCATGGAAAAAAAATCTAACTTCAAACGTCTCATCGTCAACATCTCTCCCCCCGGTTTATTTTTTTTTTCATTGGACAAGTCAGCATGTAATTCTTGTCCACTTTCTCTCAGACAAACTTACTTTCTCTTTTGCTGAGAAAATTGTGGAGCTGTATAGACCCTAACATACACAAAGACAGCATTTAACACGACACGGGCTTTTCCGTATCACTCTCTTTACGCTTGTTGGATAGAGAATTTAACAATTGTATGAGCCGTGGTAATAATACTTTCTCCAGAGGAGAGAGATATACATCCATACTTTAAGCTTTGCGTCATTTCTCTCTTTCTCTCTCTCTGACCTTTCTTTTCCCGGGATGTGATTAGGCTCTTTTGGTGAAAGTGGTGAAAGTGGATATATAGACCACCAGTATAATTCCTAGTTGGATATATTCTTGTTCTGGGGAAACGCTTTCTCTGGAACAACCAAACCACCGCGTGTGCACGTTACACACACACACGCCACCAAAATCCCCATTTGTTATTACATCTCTGCTTTCTCCACTGAGAATTTTACGGTTTTGCCTATTTTCAGATCAGGATGATCATGAGATAATAATAATGTTTTCCCTTTGTCATGCTTTCACCATTGTGTATGTGTGCGGTTTGAATTTTGCAAAGGAAATAGGGTACAAAACAAGAGAGAGAAAGTTATATATGACAACGGTGACGACGAACCATACAAGCATCCCATCAGAATACTGAAAATTTTTGGAGAATTTGGCGTGTGAAACGGGAATATTTAAAGAGACACGTTTCCCTTTTTTTCTTCTCAACTCGCATATTATTGCAGTGGGACGAGAAGAGAGCAACATTTTCCCCAAAAAACTTTCTCTTTTCTCTCTATACAGTTTTCTCTGACTACCTGCTTTTCTCCCGTTAAAATTGTAAAGCATGTCGATAAAAGGAAAGTACCCGGACACCCCATCACATTTATAATGTAGAAGAGAAAACCGTTCTGAAAATGCTCCGAGGAGAATTGCGGTGAAAACACATTTCTCTCTCTTTTCTCTGCTGCTGCAGTTGTATGAAAATTTTCACAAAATCCTCAAAAAACTGCCACCATGATCATGGCGCAAATGGAAGTTTTCTCTTCTGGTTAAATCCTTGCTATATGCGGCGGTGTGTGATAAACGCTTAAGATTCTATTATTGTACATGATAGTAATAATATGCTGGCGGGGGACTGATAAGAATCCTTGAAGAAAATTCACCACGTTTATTATATAAAATGCACGATATAATGTAAATCTATTTTTAAATATATACTTGCTATTACGTAAGAGTCGAGGAAAATTATACAAAAAAAAACTTGATGTAAATATCTTAAACGGGCTCAAAATGAGAGCAAAAGAAAAGTTGATGCATAACTTTTGAAAATGCCTTCGTATAATTTAAATGAGCTCTCTGAATGTATTATTTAATATTATTTACCTGTTTTGTAATCCAGTCCATTAAAAATTGTTGAAAGTGATGCTAAAAGATTTTTTAGAAGAAATTAAAAGGTTTTCTTTTGAAACCTGTTTAAAATTTATCAACCAGCTTAAAAAAAGGATTTTAATATTGTCGTCCTCACTTATTCATTCCGTTAGAGAGAGATTACAGCTTTCAGAAAGAGCTTTTAGTGGAGAAAATTGTATTCAAAAAAGCAAACATATATATTTTTTTGCAAAAAAAATCCTTTCCCAAAATGTAGAATAACAACAAGGAAGAGGATTTTCCACGTGAAAAATGTTTGTTAACACAACAAGTCACGATTTTCTTTTCATTTTCTCATGATTTACGACCAAAAAAGCAACAGTTTTCAGAGTTTGTTTTGGGTACATTATTCAACACCTTTTTTTGCAAAAGAAAATCGCGGATATCCAGAGTAGTATCCGTTTTTGTAACGCATGACAAGGTAGAAAACCTCACTTGGAAAATGTACACGACACATCCATTCAGTATGGCAAAGTGAAAGTAGAGAGGAAAATTTTTGTTGGCAGGGAAAGATGCAACTTTTTTTGGGAGATAAATTGAAAAAAGTGAAAGTGGTTGGAATTAGAATGCCACAGAGAAAGACAACCATTTACTTTTTTTTATGGAAAAAAATGCTCGAACACCCCATTATCTTTATTTTTCAATCTAACTGTTTGTGTGAGTGTGTATGTTTTTCAGCTATAAAACGGTGGCCGGTGAAAGTTGGAAAATATATATTGGTTTTTTATTGGGGTGAAGCGAGACAAATTTTCATCCAGATTCTAAAGCTCTTATGCAATGGTCCATTTTAGTCTTTTAAAAGCGTATGCCAATCATATTTAGTGAAAATATTATAAAATGTGACAAAATCCTGTCAAAGACACGACACATCATTGTTTGTTTTTTGGCTTTTCCCATGTTTACTTTTCCATTTATACCCCATTCATGTGATTTATTACGCTTCAATTTTAATAACTTAATGATTGATTTTAATGGACTTAGAGAATATATGTACTTGTATGAGTTATATAACAAGCTATGAAAATTACACTAATATGCAATCTGAATCTCTTTGTCTCTTTTTCGCAAATTGCCATTAATTTTGCGTATTGATGTGCTCTCTCTTGTTTTCCATGCAATTACAGTCTAGAAGGTTGTTCATACACACAAGCAGAGTGACATGTATAAGTGGATCCCCAATGTTTACACCCAAAATTGGTGACAGCTTCCACTCAAAGTAATATCAGCTTATATCCTATTAACAGCCTTATATCTTGTCAGAGAGAGTTTTTGTCCATGGTCACGTCATGTCACATAGCTTTCGTCTTATAAGTGGTGTTGTAGGGAAAACCTTGTCTAGTCATGCCAAACACGCAATTATATCTCTAAAGCTGGAAAGCTGAAACTTGTCGAGCAAAAAAATATTCTACCAAAAATAACCATCCCTATAGAGCGGAATAAATGTCATTTGATATTCAAGTCATGGAAGTCATGGAATCAATGTTTCTCGTGTAATTTCTAATTTATTGGTTAAATAAACTTGACCCATCACCATAAAAAAAGTAGAATATTATGAGTAGTGTACATTGTTGCGCAAAGGTTTTCAATCACACACGTCATTTGTATGAAATGTTATACAAAACTGGGAAGGAAACTGGACACCGTAATATTACCAATAATGTCTGCCTACGCCACTGCTCTATAATGAGCTGCATTGCCAATGGTTAGCATCCCTTTTTTTCAAGTTTCCGGGAAAACAAGCTCATCTATCCACTGGGCTTACATCGGTCTATTTTTTAAGCTTTTGTCATATCTCCTTTCCGGCTTGCGAATATCCATCAAAGCTTTCACCAAACAATATTTTCTCTTGTTTCCCTGGTTAATTATCTACGTTCCCTAGTCTCTATTTATTTTTGACTGACAACGAAACATTTCACACTTGAATTCAACCTACCAAAAAAAATTAGCTCTAATTTTCTAACAAAAAAAATGATCTTCTTTCGTGTCCTACTCTCATAATCATAAAAAAACATATACTACACACGAGAGCGTTCTTTGATTCTCAATTCTGAAAACATTTTTTTTATAACAAGCATACTAGGAGGAGACACACATAAAAAGGCTTAAAATTTAATTATGCACGCTCATGATATTATTTACTGCAAATTTAATTCAATCAACGCCTTTCCATCTTTTTCTCTCTGACCTGGCCTGTGTGAGTTTGAATCTCGTTTTCTTTGTTTGAGTTTTGGTTGTGTCATCATCGACTCGTTTTTTTATCTATTTCTCTCCGCTTTGTTTGCATTATCATTTCTCGGAGAGCACATGTAACATCGAAAAATGTGCCTACATTTATTTGGGAACTAGGCAATGGTGGCGTTTGTTTAGAAGATCAAATCCGGATCTGTACATGTAGGCCACAGGCTAGATACGATGCTGTACGGATGTCGATACGTATTGAGCCTCCTCCTCCTCATATTTCCCTTTTTTTCCTCGTATTTTCTCTTTACACAGATCTACTATTACATGGCGGAAGTAAAAAATTGTTTGCTTGGTTATTATATAAGGGGCCATCCATTTAGGAGGTCATCCACTTTCAGACACCCCCACCCACCCGTGACATTTTTAAAATTACATGAGAGCCCCATTTAACATTTTGGGGTACCCCAAACCTATAGACCCCCACCCCTTTTTTTAGTGTGACATACTAAATGGACGCCCCCCATAAAGTTATAGGCCAACATTTAAGTAAAAACCTTCCTTTTCCTAACCTGTCAGGATACCTGTCAAGATCAATAAGGTGCATATATTTTTTGCTTATTATTAAATTGTTCTGACTTGTTGTTGTGTAAGGTGCTCTAGTCCAGTATTTTTTTCGCATGTGTAGAAAAAAATGTAATGGCATTTTCATAAATGAATAGAAGAGTGCACACACACTCTGGAGAGGTTTATTTTATTTTTTGATCATGAATAAAAATGATCTGTTGTTGTACAAAATTTTCTTCCCCTTCACGTAAAAAATATTCTCCGCCATAAAATGTTTTTATATATTCCACCATCACCACTGCCCATGCAGTTGTAGTAACAAAAACTAAAAAACAACAATAAACAACACTATTTCAATTCAACTTTCTCTCTTGGAGAGAAAAACGTGTAGAAAAAGTTGATTTCGAGATTCTTGTTGTTATGTTGACTTGTGCAATTTTGAAATGTGCACACACACAAAAGTTTTTATCTCCACTTGTTCATGATCATACATTCATCATGGGCATGTATAAACATACATACAAACTATATCAAGCGATGCTCAATTTCATTTTCTATTGAATTTATATTCTTTCTTTTTTTTCTGGAGAGAAAAGTAAAGTTGATGGTTCCAGCACCCCAACTGGTACTACTGCTCTGGAGAAAGCAGAAAATGCAGTTGGATGAAGTAGAGAGTTTCAACAAAACAGGAAAAGTACTACTTGAGGAGTTTTTTTAGTACAAAAAATACTACGACTACTACTTGCTTTTCACTAAATATGCTCAAGTCTTCTGGTATGTAATCTGGAAATATGAAGAAAGAAAAAGGAGAATATAAAAGAGTACCATTACCACACATTATGCTACAGTTCACATTTTCGTTTCTCTATTCAAACAGAAAATTTTGTAGAGAAAGAGAGAGTAATATGTGCCCTAGCACTTATTTCACGTCTTAAAAGAAACTCCAGAGAAGTATTTATTTATAGAATGTGTTATTATTGTACAAAAAAAAAATGTTCTACATGTTATGTTGTAGCATGTCTTATGTTTCCTTTTTTTGAGAGAGAATCCGAACAAATTCGTAACAGAAAATGAAAAGAGATTTGGGTAAGTGAATGAATTAGTTTGAAAGGATTCCATCAAACTACCAAACCATTTTACGCAAAAAAAATTCATTCAACTTTTCGTCGATTTTCCTTTAGTTAGAGCATTTACAAAAAAAATGTGTTTTCTTTTATTTCATCTTTCATATTTTCTTGAAAGCTCAACTATTAAAGATTTCTTTTATACTGATTGTTTAAGACCTTAAATGAGTGAAGGAATTTTCTTGGTAACTGAATAAAACAGGAGAAAAAAAATATGCAATCAATTTATAAAAAGTCCTACGCAAAAACTTTAGACAAAAAGTTTTCTTCCAATTTTAGTAAGAGGTCTTAAATCGCCCCCAAAAATATATTTTGGTCGACTTTCTTTTTGTCGCTTATTATCCAACTCTCTGCTTTTGATCCAATATTACGTTTCCACACTTGAGAGGTTTTATATAATGGCATGTGTCACACAGTTTAAACGGCGACAGTTTTAACGCTACATGATCGTATAACATCATGTCATACATTTTTATATATTTTTTGACCATCATAAACAATACCGTTATTATACATAAGTGCATGGCCGTTTATTACAAACCCGGGTGCACACGCTTTTTCCTCGACATCCTTCTTCTATTTCCTGTCCTCTTTTTTCCGTTTTCTCTCCAAAATAATTTTCTCTCTCTTTCTGCATGAAACATGACGTGTGGAGAAAATGTTGGGATGACATGACGGATACAAGTTGTAAGTTTATGTTAAGACCTATATAAATAATGGCACAGTTTTTCTCTCTCTCTCCATAGCTTTCTCCACGGATGGAGAAAGCTATCCAATGTTTTAAGCTTGTCTAGTACAGCAACAGCTTTTACAAGAGAGAGTAAGAGATAACGGTAAAAAAACCCGGATCTTGTTCAGTTTCCTCCTCAGTACTTTAACGGTGACTTTATGACTGGTTGTGTGTGTCTACCATGCCAAAGTAGTAGAGTCGTGGTGTTCATGTGTGCGCACACAAGAACTTGATGTTCTCGCTCGCTTTTCTTCAGTCAGATAGATTGTATGTTCCAACCAAACCATCATAATATTATATTGTTCGCTCACTCTCACACAAGCCATATCACATTCTTACACTTTTATTTCATTTTCACCCACCACACACATGTATAAGCAGCAGAAGAGAAAATAAAATGAAAGCTTTGCCGACTACATGTCGATTTCCTTACACATATATTTTGGGTAAAAGTAGAGATGTGAGTGGGTAGTCATCGCAGTGGCTATCATCATCGTTACATTTTACGTGTGTGTGCAGAAAATAATTCTCTGCTTTCCCTGGCGCCGTCACAACTTTTTTCTGGTTTTGCTACTGCTTGGATAACAAGTGCAGAGGGAAAGGAAAACGGGAATCTATCTCTCTCTCCTCGCATGTTTATCTCCGTGCAACATTATTTCAGCCAGCTTTCTATTTTCCTCTTTCACTCGCAGTCAAAACAGGATCAAAGTCACTTGTATGCCAAAACCTGTTGCATTATAGGTTTATATATGTGTACGTGTGAAAGAGAAAACAATAGTGAAAGTCAGTGATCTTTTTTTCTTTCTCTTCTGCTGAATTTTCTACTAATTTGCTTTTACATTCACCAGAGAAAATAAAAACAATAGCGCAAGGAGAAAGACAGTTTTAGTGGGAGAAAGTTGAGAGAGAAAGTGGTGTTGAGTGAAAGCCGTATATATATTTTACAAATAGCGACTTATTGAACTGTGATGCTGTTGATGTTTGTTGCTTGTGGCTATACAAAAAAAACACTACGATCATCCTCATCATCATCAACCAAAGCTTGTTGAATGTATCTAAAGTAAATAGCAGTACAAGGGATTCATTTATTTGGTGAAAGTAAACCAACAAGTAGTTGAGTCTTATCCTTAGGATCCAATTTTATTTTTTTTGGATTCGCAATGCTAATGAGAATGGAAGGGGACAAGGGCGCTAATAATGTGAACATTGCTAATAAAGAGGACAGTACTAATTCAATTAGTAAAGGTGTTGGTGAAAGTAACGTCCAGAGTTGGAGTGGTGGTGTTGGTGGAGATGCGAGGGTTACCACCAGTCACTCTTCATCAGCGTCCCCACAACGGTTACATGACACAGGAACATCATTAACGTCACCAGCAACCACCACCTCCGCTGCAACTGACACATCTCCAGTGTGTTCCTCCAACTTTGGTGGAGAGCCAACATCGTCGTCGTTACAATCATCCTCGCAGTCAACTTCTACAGCAGCTTTAATTGCCAACAAGCAAAAACTGTTACAAAAGGAGAACTTACGTCGTGTCATGAATCCCCCCAAATTGGAAAGGTAAGGTTTCCTTTTTTAAATCTAACTCCATTATATTGTGTTGTGTGCAAAAGGAAAATGCAAATTGCTGTTATTATTATTATTATTATAGTCTATATAATAGTCAGTGTGACTACTGCACACAGAGGTATACAAAAAAGTAATAACAATTATTGTATACCTTCAAGATACAAAGTTTTATGTAGCCTATTAGAAGCTCGCATTGTGGAGTCGTAGAAGCCATATAATTTTTTATCCTTGATATTTCCCCTACAACTGCGCGGATTATAAGAGGAAAGCAGGTAGCCTTGCTGGAGAAAACGGGGTAGATTTTTGTCCTTACGAAAAGTTCCAGGAAAAAGGGTTTACCGTGATGATGGTGTAACAAAACTACGCTCCAGGAAAAAAAATATATACTCTGGAGAATCAACCTTGTTTTTTTATGTACATATACTTACGCCATATGTATGAAAAGTTGGAAAATCATCATAATTTTATTTTATCCCATTTCAAAAAAACTTTTACTAGCTCTGAGATTATGAAACAGACGGGATGACATTTTATGTATAAAAATAAACATTTGAAAATTAGCCTTTTTAATTACATTAGTATAATTTCCCCCTAATTTTACTAAACGATTTATCTCCTTTATTTTTGTAGGATTTTGTTCATCAGTGACACATTTTCAATTTATTTGTCGTTTAATTCCTTTCTTCAAGATTCCCAACAAAAAGCGGTTTCTTTTCCATTTTATTTTTCGCGAAACAATACAAATAGCCATGTTTTTTGTCATTGTCATTGTCATTCCGTTGAACATGCAATGAAAGATGTAACCGGAAAGAGAAAGCATTTACCTTCTTCCCTTTTTTATTACTTCTTTTTATCTTTTCTTTCTATCTGACGTATTGCTTGTTCGAGTACAGCTTTATTTTTATTAGCCTCCATCCATTTAAGTAGTCGGCGGAGAGAGACATGGCCTATTTGTATGCAAAAGCAATCTCCGACTTAAATTACTGCACAATTTTTTGCACTGCTGCTGCTGCTGTTCGAAAAATTGTTTCGCCGTTTATTTTTTTCTTGGCTTGATTACATTATAAGTATATAAAAAGTTGCATTGTAACGGTTTTTATAACGGCTTGTTGTATATGTATGCGTGCAGATAGAGAAAAGGACATGTTGACATGTGTCTAATTTTTATGAAAGGATATATCGTCGTCGGAGAAAAAAAATAAAGAAGCGAGGAGAAAAGAAAAGGATAAGTGACCGTTTTGGATTTCATGTCACGGCACACTTCCTTTTTTTCTCACCTTGGTTGGTGGTATAGTTGGTGGTGTTAGTTTTGAAGTGATTTCACCAACAGCGGAGCGGAGCTCACCGTGTATATAATAATATTATATGGTTGGCTTTCTCCTTAAGTGGCCACCAAGCTCAATTTTTTTTCTTCAGGTTTCTTTATCTCTCATCATGACTCCCGTCTATATACTCTCTAAACTTACAAGCCATCTTTTTCCCTTGTCTCTTACTTATCATCTCTTTTAGCTTTTCCCGGAGAAAGTTCTCGGTAGCTTTCTCTCTATATCCTTTTTTTATTTTCCTTCCGTGGTTGGATAACATTAAGGGGAAAAAAGAAGAAAAGGCATTAAGAACAAATGTGAAAATTAAGTAAAGGTGGATAAGGCTTTTTTCTTCCACACAGGAAAGTAAAACAAAGGGACTATTTTCCTTTATTTCCTTTCTACCTTCCCCTTTTTTTATGTAGTGTCAGGGATGGAAGGAAGAATTTTGAGAAGAAAAGTAATATTATGGCTCACCTCACCTCTGTCGCTCTCTCTCTAAAAGTTTAAAAGTCATCAAGTCATAATTCATTTATAGACCGGGTCAAATAAAAAAATCTGGGTGATGACTTTGTTGTTTTGGTGATTATATAAGAAGGCTAAAATTATTACGTGTATGGCCTTACTTTTCACTATTTTTCAGCTTTTTGTTCCGGCTGCTGTGCTATTCTCCTTTAATATCTTTTTGTAGCTTTTATATAAAACCTTTGATTTTATCGCAGCCTGAATTAGCCCAAAAAATATAAAGGAAAAGAGTGAAATGAAATTGTTCACTGTGGATTGCCTTGGGTATTATTAAAACTTTGGGGTCCATCTTTTTCCTGTTTTTACCACCTTCACAGCATATGCCCACCGTTATTTTGGTACGGCTGCCCTAAAAAAATAAGCTTAAAATATGCATGGGCCCCTGCCGTTTATGTATATTGCAGACGGGTGATAATAGCTGTGAAAAAGGGGAGAAGAGAAAATCGTTTGGACCACCATTTTTCCGGTGAATATTTGAAGAAGCTGTTATGGGAACATGATATCTAATGTGTGTGTGTAATGTGAGGGATGATATATTTCCGTTAAAATTTTCAAAATCAGTAACGGTCCAGGAGAAAGTGTTTTTTTATGTTGCTTTCATTTTTCATTTTCCCCGTTTTCGAATGAACGCTTCCAAAAACATTTTTATTTTTTACTTTTGCAAAAACCGACACGTACGAAACCGGAATATTATTGAATTTTCAAGTTATTTCCCTTGTTCACTAGTGTACGATTTTCATCTGATCTGATATGATGATATTCGACTCATTTCACATGAAATGACTATATAATGTGACTATGTGTCTATTTATGTATGTATATTTTATACAACAGGAAGCACAGTAGTGGAGATCTTCACTCGAGACTTAAAACACGGAAAATTCTCGGAGTGGGAGAAACTGACAACGGAGACATTCATCGATCCAAGGTAAAAATTTTGCAATCTCTCTCTATCAGCCTATCTGGCTCTCAACAAGCCAGTAATTATCAACAATTTTCACCAGAAAGATTTTCACCCAATACACACGAAAAGTTTCGTAATAACTTTCAAATCAAACTTGTGCAAGAATAATAATAATAATAAGCGTGGTATATTTCTCTTTTCGCCCCACACCATATTTCATCCCAACTTAATAAATTGGCTCATCTCTTCTATCTTCCAGTTAGAAAGTTGAGAGCTGAAAAGTATTCATAAATAATAATAAACATACTTATAATTTTCGGGAAAGCTTTTCTATATCTGACGCTCCTATTATTAGCAAACAATTTTGCAAGCAGTTTTGGTATATATCCTGTTTTATTCAATAAGAATCAATATAAAGAAAGTTGCCTACTTTCTCTCTCTCTCCACTCATAAGACTTTCTTTTGTGGGATTAAAAAAAGTTTAAATGAAAAAGATAATACTTTCTCTCCCGAAGAAAGATAGATCGGATGTGTGGGATCTTCCATCTTGTTCACTGGAGAGAGACATAGATTAATTCCTAATAAACTCTTGTGAGGCGTTGCTTTATATATACAAAAGTAAGTGGTCTCTCTATGCACAAGGGAGAGAGATCCATAATAAAGAACAACTTATCTTTTTAAGATGCTCTTAAAAAATAAGGAAGATTCTTTATACAAAAAGGACCGACAACATTCTCAATAATCGTATCTATAATCTATTGCGAAAGAGTTCAAGTGTGTGTGGAACACACTCACTACATTTATTAGTACTACAACCTGAGAGGTTACTTATATAAAAAAAGATGAAAAGAGTGAAAAGAAAACTAGAATTGAGGGGTCATTCAAATAGTACGTTACGCAAAAATATGGGTTACCCCTACCCCTTCCCCTATTTTAACGTTACAGGTTTGTTTGGGTTTCGATTTCGAGGCCACAGATCACACCCCCACCCTTTCCCCAAAATGCGTAACGTACTATATGAATGGCCCCAGTCCGGAGAAAGTTTCATCTTTATTTTCTTGTATGATCTGTTGTTGATGTATAAAAGGAGATTGAGAAAAAAATGTTGATTTTACCTGTGTGGGTTCTTTATTTTTTTTGTTCTTTTCTCTTTTTAAATACCTTTTTTTCTCTCTTGGTTTTTCTCCAGATTTCGCAAGTACTCGGTCACAATGAACATTTGTACGTGAGATTTCCCAGGGGAGTTTGGAACTGGCAAGCTTTCCTCTCTGCAATGCTCTTTGTTCAAGCCGTATTGATCCTCTTCTTTCCAAGACAAGCTTGTCAACTCAAATTACTGGGTATTCAACAGGAACCGGAGAACACGGAGGGCTTCATCATGGCTTCCAAGTATTATGCAGTCTCCTTGCTCGGTACTTACAATAAATTTTCATGTCCAATCTTATTTACTCAACTCAACTCTCAAATCATCATAACAAAAAAAAATAAATAAATCCCTTAATCCTTTTTGGTAGCCTGTTTTCCCGTTTCTGGTTTTTTTCAATGTAACCTCACATTAGGAATTCATTCGTGGAATTTGGACTAAAAAAATATATAAATATTTAAGGATTTTCCCCGGTTTTTTATCCGGTTTATTCATACACACAGCGCAGCGGGGGGCTTTATTGATTAAGAATATCGCATCCGTGTTTTTGGTTTTATTTTACCTGATTTTTACCAAAACAGCTAGTAAAATATTTAAGTCCCTTTTTCATAAAAAATGAGCTTTTACATAAAATGCCCGGATATTTATTTATAGATTATTTTTACCACAAAATGTTTTGTACACGCCTCTAGGTTCTACTTTACAAGCAATTGCGCAACTGATGAAACCTCTGTTTGTGAAATATTTTAGGGAAAAAACTTTAATCATTTCCGTTTTTTCTCTGATACAATCTTCATATCATCAGCAGAAACACAAATCTCATAATATCCGGGTTGGCTGTTCTGACGTGTCAGTCAGGTGAAAGTTGGTTTTATTTTTTGGGGCGTTTTAAGACAATCCATTTTTCTAGTTTTTGTGCTATAAATCATTTTTTATATTTAAAAGACACCGATTTAAACCTTTTTATGAATTGCCCAGGGTTTTTTGTGCATTTCTGCTGACACTTCGTTTTTTTACGATCGGACACATCTTTTTTATGGGTGTATTATGCACCAATGCACCATAAGCGTTTGGATTATTATATATTTTATTACACCTGTCATCATCCTTCCTCTCTTTCACGACATCTCTATTTTCTCCAAAGCAGTTTAACCTTCAGAAATTATATAGAGCGAAATAATAAAAAAATATGTAGAGAATAACAATAGCGGTTTTAATAACTTGTTCTATTTTTATATCCACTTGTGTGTGCTTCTGCCAGCACTTTCCTTTACATTCTGGCGATTTATGTTCATCCGGGACAAAAACGTGGTGAGAACGGTACAACTCGTCGCGCTGATGCTTTCTTCCTCTCTCTGCGCCATCGATCTGATTTCCGCTGTGTCAACTGAAATCTCCCATCTTTATGATTTAACGGTAATTAATTTTTTGCTTTCTCCACTTTCTCCACTTCTCAATTTCCTTTTTTTCAATCAATGACGCAAAAAAGAAAGTACAAAATTTTCTCCACTTTCTCTTTTTTAAATATCCCATTCATATGTAAAGTTTCATTAAAACTAAAAAATTTTTTTGTTTAATCCAAAAAAAACAGCTTTTGACAGTGTTGGGGGTACGCCTGGGTACAACCTTGATTTGCAGTTTATACCTAACCCGAATCGGCACTGCAACCTCAGGACTCCGCAGGTCTCCCTCACATAAAGATCTGGGTGAAAGCATGAAAAAGGACGGCTGAAAAAGGCAGCAGCAAAGAGCCACTTTACACTTTTCTCTCTCCAAACTTTCACCGCTTTCTCCACAGTGCAAAAAGCAGCAAGAGAGGGAGAGAAAAGTGAAAGCAGGAACCAGTAAAAAGGATCCAGTGGGGAAGAAAAAGGTACTTTGTACATTACACAATACATACATAATGTTTTAGCGTGCGGTTTTACTTTCTCCTGCCGGTAATAATAATATTCATTTCTAAAAACTACATTTTAGACTCTAGTAACTAGCATTAGAAATCTCTGAGGGAATCATTCAAATAGTACGTTACGCTGAAATAAATGGCTTGATTTACCCCTTCCACATGTTACACTTTTCCACCCCCACCCCATCCCCAAGTGCGTAACGTACTATTTGAATGGCCCCCGTATTATTAGTTAGCATAAAATATATTACACTACACTTAATATATCGGCCAGTACAAAGCGGTTTGTATGTTAGATTTTCTCTCTCTCTCTCTCTCTCTATAAACTAATAATAATAATAATCATGTTAAATATTTAATAATAAAAGCATAAAACAAACACACATCCAGAGAGTTGGAAAACAATGACAGAGCAAACATTACAAAACCAACCATAGTCCATGTCATCTGCAGAGGAATGCATGATTTTGCTTTTGATGGTTTTCTCTCTAGTGAAAGGACACACACAAGAACGTGGGTGGTTTTTGGGTGAAAAGGATCATAATGTACTCTGTTCATTATAGTGTTTACATTAAATTATGTGTGTGCTTAGAGAAAACCATATAGAAATGGTCCTGCCTAAAAAAAGAAACTTTCTCTCTCTCTGGATATTATTATAGTTTATAACAATTTATATACCTATTTCTTCAATATTGAATACCCACACCCTGATATAAATTGACTGATGAAATTACAAAGAAGAACTCACTAACTCACCCAACTTATTATTTTATGAGAGAAGCATATATTATTAAACAAGGAGGGTAATAATAATAATAATGATGATGAGTGCTTATGCATGACTAGCTACTTTCTCCAGAGTGGAATTTTCACAAAATAGATTTTCAGAGGAAAAGGGTATAAGGTTATGTATGAGTTTTAATAGCTAACTAAATTATCAACTGTGGTTTTCTAAAATTACAAGTTTTGAGTTTGTTTGCATTTTGGCAAAATATATGTATATTATTATAGGGCTAGGCAATTATTTAAGGCAATTTTGTGTCTCTATGTATTATTATGTGAGTTGTATTTAGAATGCGCGAAACCCCCCGTGATATAAAGTATCAATTATGTTTTTACGAAATAGAGTTTTAGGTAGATTTTTAAGACAAAAGTAGTAGAATTTTTGTAGTGGCCATTTTTGATAGTATGGCTGGAAGGTTTTCGGCCTGAAAATGACAACTCTATATTTTCCCCCTGGAGAAATGTACAAAATATGAGCAAAAAAATCTATAAAACTAATTGTCAGTTTGATTTAGCACAGATTTTAGATGGCCACACAGTATAAAATAGTGAAAGCAGTTTACTGTGTGGATCGATAGAATATTTGAATAAATTGGCAAAATAACTTACTCTTACGCAATTTTATATTCTCTCGCTATCTCTCTCTTGTTATCCGAAACATGACCTTATTAAATTCTGCCAAGATCTAAAAATATCTGCCAAATTAAATTATTTCAATTAGAGCACAACTCAATTTCCAATCCGTAACCATCTTTTGTAGTTTTGAGCATAATTAAAAGTTATCATTGTAAATTATATATAGGTCATTCCGGTCTAATTTCACCAGAATAGATGTTTTTTATCTCATTATAAAAATCTTTAGTATTGTGTTTTCCACCCTAAAAATAACTTTTCGCGACCAAAAAAACACAAAATTGTGAAAATACACTTATTATATGCATAAAAAAATATATTGAGCAAGCAACAAGTTTAGTTTTTACGATGTCAATAAATTGATTTTATTTATTTTTTGTAAAATGTCAGGTTATATACGTTACTTTACCCACTAAATAAATTTCTATAGCGTAATAATAATAATAATCTATTTGTTGCAAATTCAAAAGTAATTATGTGTGTGTGTGTACTAGAGTTTATAATCACATTTAATACTGCTTTTTTATATTATATAAATTCGTGCAGTTATACGTCGATATAACAATATTAAAATATTCTTTTCTTAAAGCTATTTCATTTTTTCTGGGATATCTTTGACACTCTGCTTTGGTTTGCGTTTTGCGTTTTAAAAAACTAAAAGAAAAAAAGAAACTACACAAATTTAACTATAATTAATTATATAATTATCTATGTGTATTATCAATCTATTATAGTCTTTAAATCGGGTGACAGGAGACTCTTAAAATAATAATAATATTTGATTATAAAAAATTGTGCTAATTGTCGGCACTATATAGACTAGAACAATTAAAAAAAATAAAAACAAATTGTGCCATGTAAATACTCAATTGGTGAGCATACACACTAATATTTAAATATTTCATTTTTTTTGTATAATATTTCATCTCGATTAAAATTTTGACGTGTGCTTTTTTAGAGAGAAAGACGAATTATAATTTTTTAGAAATTCAACAAGAATAATAATAACAGTATTAATTAATAATAATTTGCATAAGAGTGACTTTTAACAACATTTAAATTTAAAATACATTTAAGTGATTTTTTGTTGGAATATTTAAGATTGTATGAGCACATGGAAGTATACAGACTAAAAAATAATGCAATTAATTTAACGACAGCTTTTTCAACATTATATGGACATGATTGACTAGAGACTATAATTATAACGATAACAATTAATACCACTGACTGTGTGACCCACCTTTTAAATATCACTTTCGGCTTTCATTGTTTTGTTTTTTAAACGCTCCTTTTTTTAAAAGAAACCCCCCCCCCCCTCTGCTTCTGATCTGCATGCATTTAAGTTATTTATTATGGAGGGGTACTGAAAATTGAGTCGGCTATTGTTTCAAAGCCAATCTTGATTTCATCTTTTGTAATTTTTACTGGATAAATTTTCAAGCATTTGTCTTCTCTCTGGGGAGAAATGCATTTTCCAGTTTCCAGACTAAATTTCCAAGAGTGCCACGGGCAACGAATGCATGGACCTTCCTCTGCTAAATCCTCAATATCGCCTTGATGAAGAGGGCCACCTGAAAAATATAAAATAGTTATAAAATAATTGCTTTGACATTAGATAACTGTTTTCACATTTTTAAAAAATTTACCATAATGTGGACATTTTTCCTGAATAGCAAACACCTTGTCTTCATGTGAGATCAGAGCAATGGTTTCCCCATTTACTTCAACTTTTTTCTGTTTCGCCTTTTTCAAATCTGCAAAACCATTTTATATTTTAACCATATATCAACAGTTAATTTATAATTATTGTTAAAAGTACAACAATTAGATAGAGATACCTTGTTCTGTAAGTTTTTCTACGGGAAAGTAGAAGAGATTTTTATCCTCCCCAATTTTTGCCGGAGATGTCTTCTTATTGCAATCCATTTTCGCACCCGAGTGTAAGGACGAATCTTCACAAGTCTTAGTACTTTTAGCAGCTGCCTGTGGTTTGGCCCCAGTTCCGCTCATCCTATCGCCTTTTTTTATAATTTGTACCTCAGTCAATCCAGTTTTAAGTTTTGAAAGTGCATTATAACTGCAAAGAGAAAACAAAAATTTTTCATCAAAACATCTCAAACGAATTTATTCATGCAGAAAAATTTTCCT
Organism: Coecobrya sp. COE2; assembly: GCA_027743765.1. NCBI lineage: Eukaryota > Metazoa > Arthropoda > Collembola > Entomobryomorpha > Entomobryidae > Coecobrya > Coecobrya sp. COE2. The sequence goes on from JAHZMV010006433.1 coordinate 61,792, forward strand.
ACAAATTTTCACGTGGAATTTTCTACCGGCTTTCGTATTCCACGGAAACCTGCCAAAAGTATACGTATACAAAAAACCCCAAGCCAAAATAATATTTTTTGTCTTTTTCAATCTGTCAGTTTTGTTCCAACAAACAGGACAGTTGGCGACAAGTATCGAGAGTCTATGGAACTCTTATTCTGACAAAGCTTTTCTTGCAATTTTTTTATGCCACTTGCAGACAGTTGCTTCACCAAACCACACACATACAATACCACCACATGCTGGCCTCATTATTCCTGCATCTTAAGTGGCTACATTTTCACTTCATACGTCACCCCACCTGCCTTTCACACAAAAAGACTCTCTTGTTCCCCGAGCCAAGAAAATATATTTTTCTTACAAGAAAACAACAAACAAAACAAAAGAAAAAACCCTACACGACATTGCAATTTTTTGTGTAGAGACTTAAGTTAAATTTTACTTACCGAATAACCAACAATCACACGATAAAGTCGTAGAATGCCGGACAAGACATATTTATTATTATATATTTATAAAGGTCAACTTGTCGCGTTGGATTGTGTAAAAAGGAATACCTTGTCAAAACATTTTTTTGTCACACTCTGTCACACAAATTGATTGTTGTAAGTGGTGTGTGACAGGTAATGAATAATATACCCCTAAAGTGTAACGTCTTTTAACGACGTGCAAAAAATTGGATATAAAATTCCTAACTATCCTGGAAAAAACTAAGTTGGCAATGGAATGCTGAGAAAATGTAGCTGTATGAGCAAAAAAATATTTTAACGTTACCTGCCCCTCGAAAAATGTAATACTGTTAGAGAGTAACCGATCCCTCTGGTTAAGATTTCATACGTGGCATTCTGCTGATCATACTTTTTAGGTCTTTTCTCTGCATAATTTGCACTTTAACAGAAGCTTGACGCAACTCCTTTTCTGCATATTATTCTATAAAATATAAAATAATACTTAAAATGTACAACGCGCACACACACAGAAAAAAGGCAGGCTTCTTCTCTCTCCAATTGACTATTTAGCCCAGAAAAAAAATACAGTTTCTAACCACACAACTTGGCCAACACACACATACCATGTTTACTTAATATTACGAAAAACATAATAACCTCATCATCATCTACTATCTATAAAAAAAAAATTTTTGTACAACAACTTGTGTGTATATGTTCTTCTTAATGGAAACTAACAACTTGTACTCTTAGAACACTTGTACGAGGCACTATAGTAAATAGGAAGGAACGAAAGGATGGTGGCTGTGTGATGATCATCATTCAGATTCATTTGTCGCTTCTCTCTCTCTCTCACTCTGTCTAAGTGTAAAAAATTACTAGAAAAAATGATATAAAAAAAATAATACTACTTTCTCCTATTTCACCTGGAGACTGTGTGTGTGTGTCTCGAGAGTCTTGGTAGAAATTTGGTGAGAGTGGTGAGCAGCTTCCTTTTTTTTCGCTAAAAAAAACTATATAGCTATCTTTCCGTTGCCACCACCTCCATCACCACCACCACCACCGCTACTACTAGTACTATTCCTGCATGTTACTTTCTGAGGGCCTACTTTCCCACCTACAAACAACAAACGGCTACTAGTACTAGTACAGGAGTTACAGCTCACAAAAGAACGATCCTGTGTATTGCGCTCGACCACAGGGCAGATTACAAATTTCGACGGGCAGAGCATCACTTTGAAACC
>JAHZMV010006434.1:0-11546 GCA_027743765.1 Coecobrya sp. COE2
TTTCGCAAAAACCCTGTTGGCCGGAAAAAAACCCTGTTTTCAAGCCCAAAAACCCTGCTGAGCAAAAAAACAGAATTCCAAAAAACCCTGCTGGCCGAGAAAAATCCGTTTTCAAGCCCAAAAACCCTGCTGACCAAAAAAATTCCTGCAAAACAAAAAACATATACTAGAATACCGAAATCCCTGCTGGAAATCGTTGAAAACCCGGGTGACGCCGTTACCGAGTTACGTAAGAATTTCCACGTCCGCTTTTTCTTAACAAATACGTTATAAAACCGGACTATAGTACTAAACATTGCTTCAAAAATAGTTATAATATTCGAAATATAAAAGACGTAGAAAAACTGTCGTCTGAATTTAAAAAAACTATATAATTGGTTACGAAAGGTGAATACATTAATTTAAATTTAGAAGCGTGAAAAGTATGTAAAGAGAGGATAGTTATTTTTTTCAATTTTAAAGAAACAAGTATATGCCTCATTTTGTGCAATGTTCCCACGATAGGAACCAATGAGTTAGTTTTAAGTAAATTAATTTTCTAATAAAACTAATGAATCATTTAATTCATATTTTAAAAAGTATGCAAAAGTATACCGTATTAGTACCTATGTAGCTCTAATCATTTAACTTAGATTACAGCATTTTTCAAGTTATGTACAGTTTACTCTGATTATCAGAAAGTTCAGATATAATTTCTAGATATGATGAGAAGGTTTACCAACCTAATTTTTTTCTTGAATTTTTGAAGATGTAGATTTGGCAATCGTTAAAGATTACGAAGCCAACAACCGTAATTTATTTGATTATAGCGTATTGGAGACAACAGCTTTTTGTCAACGATTAGCAACGCCGCAAAATTACGACTATTATAAAGATTTTTCTTATAACAGATATGAAGCTTGTAGTGCCTGCTCATGTGCAATATACACATAAAGTGAAGAGAGAATTTTTTTTATATCGGGAACCGCGACATTTCAAAAGGATATTTTTTGGTTGACTACATCAAGTACAATTGCAATATGTGGATTAACAAGTAATAGAAAATGTAGACTTCTCACTGGAATGGTACATTATTTTCCAGACTCCAGGTTATTTAAAACTGAAAAATTATAAAACATTTGCTATTTCTATCAGGTTAGAGAATGAATGAGAAAGGGTTTATTTAAATCGGAAAACCATGCGTTGGCTAGCCAACCGAAATGTAATACGTCAATATATGTTCTGCAAACTGTAAACATTATTTACATACAATTAGCAAGACGTTTACATTTAACTCAAAGTACATAGGATTGTTTCTGTTACTATTGATAGAACATTGTGACATTTAAATGAACCTGAGATATTTTTGTGTGCTGTCTCTACTTCCGGGGCACAGTAATGAGGGTTTATATGTTAATATCTGATAATGTTTTTACTGATTAAACTATGTGCCACAAAAACCGCAAACTCAATACATTGATATACGTTGATACAATTATTCGGACGTTATATTATGTATACCTTGTAATTTGATATTTTCGGCATTTGGGAACAGTTTTATATTCGCACAACCGACGACAAAAAAACAAACGCCGCTTCTGCAATGACTTCAACGATGAACCAATCCACCTATCAAATCGAGATACTGATGTACAGGAAGACCAGCTGGTCTAGGGACATCAGCTTGTGCAGGGATGCTAATAGGACGGTGTTAGTTTGAACTTTCGCAATATGGTTTAGTAATTCGATTAACAGGAGAATCGAATAAAATAATCCAGTGTAGGAATTCATGATGATAAACGGAGTGTGAAAATTCAATTCCTTGTATCAATTTTGACAAAATAAAAAATTTCCGAGTTCTTATAATCAAGATAAGCACATTCGAATAGACTTAATTTGAAATTTGAACGTTAGTTGATGACGTATTAATTTATATACCGACTTACTTTGGTCAACGGAAGCGAATGAGGAATATACAACTACAGGGGAGCTTGGATAGTGGGTTCGTATGTACTGACTTCCTCTTTTTATACTTTTCCAGATTTAACTAATGTACGTTACCTTTGATTGTTATGATAATTTTTCACATGGGTGCACAATTTGAAACTAGTGACCTAGTGACTGATATATTTATAATTTCAAATTTTATTGACTACAAATTTTAACTGATGTCAACGTGATCTCTATTCATGAAAACAGAAAAACAGATGAAATGTTTTGGCTAATTCAAGCCACAAAATGCCTGACTTTTTATTTAAACCGTTTGTAATGGCTGATTTATCATACAGAATGTTTTGTAGAAATTCCCTGTGGAAAAGTAAAGTTTATAATGAATGGCTGCGCCAATAATTTTGTATCCTGATTAAAACAATTTAATAATCAATGAAGGAATACAATTATAACTCTATAGTAAATATTTTTTAAATTTAAAAACAGCTAAGTAATTAATTCATGACAAATTATGAGTACAAAAGCATATCACGTCAATAATTGTCTTCTACCATGTGTTTCGTTATGTCAAGCTTATTATCGAAAAAATAATACTCCAGACAACAATTGAAGCAAAATTATGATTGAAATTATAGTTGATTAATATGAAAACAAATTACGTGAACAAACCGATTGGCTGGCAAATATAAACATTTAACCACTCTTGCTGCCTATTTAACGAACTTGTTAAAAAAATAAAGTAGTCCCGTGCTTGCATCTACTTTCCTTGTGGGCAAAGCAAAACTGAAGCAAAAACTAGTGCAAGATCAAATTTTATGATATACAAAAAGAAGATTTCCATTGAAGCCATAACAACAAATTTTTATATTTTATCACATTATTCTCCATTTTTCTGCATGCGATCATGAACTATGTATATTTTTACTCGCTCATGTGATTGGTTTTTTATTGACAGTTACAGAATGCAGACCAGAATTTTTTTCTATAAAGCATCAAAAATGCGACAAGCATCACATGGTAAAAACATGATTACTCCATATGCGTAATCTCATTCGTCAATTAGTCGGACGTTGGTAAAACTCTACTGGTGGTAAATCCAAATAGAACAATTAAAAGTCTTCAATCAATTTTAATTGATTAGTTTTTCATAAGTCGAGGGAAATAAGTTGACTAATTCTCTATGATGAAGATTTATTAATGCAGTTACCGTTGCTTTATGCACCAATAAATTAAAAATATACACAGTAAAACTAAAACTAGTGGAGAAACAGACAACGGCTTAAAGAAGCTTCAAAGTCATCGCCACCCCAAAATGTCTTTATTGCAGGCTAGCAGTTTTAATTAGAACTTAGTTGCTAGAAACTTATAACTAACAGATTGTCTAAGTGACTGGAAATTTATAATTCGTCTATTTCAATAAACTAATTAGTATTTTAATTTGGAAGACTCAAATGAATATTTTTTAAAAGATTTCCACAGTTTGGCTGGCATTTATCTGTTGCACATTAGCGACAATAATTGTAAATACTAGTGCCCCACTATGGAATTTAATTACAGATTATTTATTTATATTTGATGTATGTAAGTTTTATCCGTGTCCGAATAATTGGCTGAAATTATTTCCATTACTTGAATTTTCAGTATAATTCATTCGTAAAATATTTATTCTTACTTAATCTTGGAAAAAGTAAACAAGACTTAATTAGGTAACTAAACCTCCTCGAAATAAATATGACATTTGAAATATACACCAACCAACAGAACATTCAGATTTGAACCAACTTTACGCTACAAAATTGAAAAATGGATTGTACGATTGGGAATGAATAATCAGGTACGTAAGTGCTGGGTGTATGCTTTATAAAGAGGAAATTCTTATCTGTTAGGTTATATTTCAATATTTCATATTCATTTATCCTTTCATAAGTTATCTAAATTGAGGTATACAATACAGATAGTATGGTTTCAGTAGCTTATTTCTCATCTTATAACTTAAAAATCGAGGCTTGACAGTGCAGTCAATGAAATTGAGGAACACAAGTTACCTTGTAATTGCTTTAAGTCTCCCGTTGTAAAATTTGCTTTTAATGTCGTCAGTTCTTTTCAAGTATATTCCATAGTCTCATTAATTAATGTAGTGTGAAATGATGCTGAAGTATTTGAAAACAGATATTTGGTTACGTAGAAGTAATAAACAACAGGAAAAAATGGTGAGAAATTCAAACAATAGAAACAAAGTTTTAGTTCTAGTACTAGAAAGTTAATTTTAAAAGTTGGTTAGTTCACAATTGCAATTTGCAATCGACGGATTGATTTGAAGTTAATCATGTTTCAATCAGGCGAAGGTGGTTTATTACTTCTTGTTTTAAAATTATTTTAATGGCTATCAATTATTTCCTAGCCTCTGCTGTACCTAAGTTTGAATATTTTTCCTAGGCTGTAATTTCGCTAAAAATTGTAATGTCATAGCATCAAACCACAAAATAAAATAATTGTAAAACGGAGTGAAATAAATTATAATTCAGGTTTGCAAGCAACATTTCAATTAAAAACGGAAAATATATTTTCTGCTTTCCTTGTGTCGCTTCTGATTTCTCTCGTTTTCTCCTAAAATTACTTAAATCAAACAGATAAGCTTTACAGCCTTTACATTAACTGTGTAATAATGACATTGATGGTTAATTGCAATGACATTTTTATTGATAAATCTAGAAAAGCAAATCTAACATAGTTTCACGAGCCTCGGAGAGCGAACATAACCCAATCATTGTAGAATTTTATATAAGACGATCAATATCTGAAAAAGTTGCTAAATTCATCTTAATTGAAGTTTTGAATATACTTGTTCATATTTTCACCTATTTTGTAACACATCAAGGGAAACATTTTAATGTATGACGGAAATTAAACCAAGTTATGATTTGTTTCTTGTTACAATGTGATAACGTAGAAAAGTTTTGTGATTCGTCTTGAATGGTAATTTAAATGGAAAAATGCAGGTGTGAAATTCAGAATCTTTCTGTAAAATAATTGAAGGAAAATAAGATTTTGAAGAATTAATATTTAAATTTGCAAGAATCAGTACCAACTTCCCTCTTTCATATTCAATCCCCAATTAGCTACAAAATTAAAATAATTTATTCTTTGAATGTATTGGAAGAGAAGTTTATCAATACATAATTACTCGATTTCAAATCAGTATATTCCATTCAATTCAAAGGGGCTCCTTAAATAAATTAAAGACTGACTTACTTAAGTATCATTCCAGTATTCCTATAAACACTTATTCCATGAACTATCCCAGAAATTAGGCAGTCCAATCAGGTCTCCAGCTTGAAGACTTTCAAGAACTTTCCCATGTAGTTAGTTCCAAGATTCTATTTGAGCAGGTCGTATTGCAGAAATCTGTAGAAATCGTGTCACATGAACAATTTTCCTTCCTTGGAGTAAATATAAATTAGATTTTTTTGCCTTGTTATAGTACTATACTTTAACTTTAGGTTTCCAAGTGGCCATATCTTATTTAAATTCTAAATCGGATCGAATTTCTGGTGGTATTATATTGGACGCAAGTAAAGTAAATTTGTTGTCGATTTTGGTTTTAATTTCAACTGAAAAATAGTATATCAGAATGATTCTCAAATGGAATACTTTAGTAATAAATAACCCGCTCAATTATCTTACATCTATTAATGATTTCAAATGGCATGAATAAGTTATTTTTATGTATACAATTATTTGAAGTTGGGGTACCATTCACGCTGAAAACATGCTACTTTCGACAAATTGGATTATTATTTAATTGGATGAACAATTTTTGCCACCTCTTTGTGAATTTTTGCCACCTCTGTTTTTTTTGCATTTAGCTGAAAACTGACTTCATAACTTGCTGTTATTAATCATATAATATACTTCCCATTTTATTTTTATTTTAAAATATATCTAGATAATCTGTTTAAGTTTAGTTTATGCAATTCAAATACACATATGAATTCATAATTATACTTCATTTTTTAGATCAACATTCCTCGAGATTTGTGAAATTGAATTAGAACAGAATAGTGACACGATGCTGTAACCTGAGTATTAAATTTAAATTGTTTTGGGTTTACCTAATTAGTAAGCGGCGTATTCATTTTCCTAGATGAACCAACAAATTGTTATATTCTTTAATTTGTTTAGGTATGTACATGTATCTTCTATATCATAAGGGGGGGGGGTAATTGTTTCCCTCAATTAAAATTTTTTGTTTGCAAAACTCATGCAAAAAATCCACAGGTTAAAAAATAATGATATGGTGTTCGTGAAGACGTTTTAAGAGGCAAGGGATTATTCACAAAATTTATTACCTCTGTTAGTCATTATAAAAGATCTTTGCTGTACATCTTTTCAGCCTGGACCACGTTTAACTTGTCAGCTCCTAAATATACAGTAGTTACATCCTTAGGAAATTCCTAATAGGAATATCGATTTTTTAAATGGATGCAAAGCAATTGGCACGGAACCGTCTTACGTGATAGCCTTGCATCATATTTTGCAACAAATGGTGCATCCATATGATCAAGAAAATCACCTCGACATTTAGGCAAACTAAGCCCTAAACAATAATGTTATAATGCGAAGGCTAAGCTAAACGATTAGTCTTGGAACCAAATTATAATTAAATATCTATGAAACTATGTGTTAAATTTAGCAATAATATTTATTCATAATAATTATTAATGCAAGCATTTAATAATTATTATTAGGTCCCACGAAACTTTATGGAAACTTTATGCCATTTTACGGATTCACGAAATCAATGCAGAAAATACATATTATTTTCATTATTACTAAAAGTACAAACTAACCGACAAGGTAAAGATAATACCTGTCAACAATTTATATATCGTTGATTTACTACAACAGAACTAACTGACGTTGAGTCTAAGCAAATAAATAAAACTAGGCAAAATTGAACGTAAATAAAAATAAAACTCATCGTCTTTAAAACTCCACTACCGAAGCATGCTAACTGTATTTTTTATATTATTCTACCTATAATATAAATTTGTTAAAACGGCAGGTTTAAATATTATACTCAAGACCTATAAAAGACAGAACAGTTTCCTGGAAACCCAGTCAGGCCCTTCCACTTTGGTAAAACCTTTTTCTGGTTGTGACCCACTTTTGACATGGAAATCTCAGTTTTTGTAATTTATATACTGTTTTAAGTTGGGTATTGAAAAAGAACCTCGTTGCCCATGACCACTGCCAAACTGGATACCAGAAAATAATATAAAAACAGTACTGCATCTAGTACTGTGTTTTTTGATTTTCTAAGGTTTGGTTTATGGCCAAACAAAAAACAAAAAGTTGTATCATACCTGCTTTAGATCAGTAAAAGGCTCACCGTCTGGTTAATATTAAAGTCAAGTAAATTAAGAGCAATATAATTATCGAAATAATTTGCTGTCCCAATATGTATCTTTAAAACTCGTAAAGAGTTTACGAATCTTCGGCAAAGTTTACTTCCCATAATTTCCCCATTCCCTCGTATTGCCTCAATGCTTCCATTAGAATTTACAAATACCTGCCCTTTCATACTTCCCTCTACCTCAATAGTTACAATGGACGCGTCCACAACCAAAATTGCAAACATCAATCTTTCAAAAGTACCAAGGATATTGGCAAAGGCAACGATGCAAAACAAACTTATGACAAATGAAAACGTACAACATGTCATTGTAAGTTGTACCAAACTATCCTGATGGATATTGTTGAAAGCTTGCAGCATTATTTGCAATTCGCGCCAAATTCTAGTGACATAAATTATATTTGTTTTGTTAGCAGCTAAAACTTGCTTCCGGAAAATTGCCATATAGTTACAAAAACAGTAGCATTGCAAAGCGGTATATGAAGCATACTCCAAAATGCAATTTCCGAAATTAAACATGAAAATCCAGGAAGTTAGAATTGAGGAACAGAAATGCAAGATGATCTTATACACATTTTCCTCCGAAATGCTAACAGATTTGTCCAACGCGCAGTTATGAAACAGGGAAAAGCTCAAGTTTGTAGACATGCACGGTGTAGACAAGGAAAGCAATCCAGAAAATAGCCCGGAGAGTGGAAGGGTTAAAGTAGCAAGCCACATATAATACGTAATTCTAAAGCCGAGTCCAGATTTTGCATTTGGGGGAAGCCAGCGCTCAGCTGAAATAAAAAAATGATTTATTCCAAACTGTAATTTAGGTTTCTTTATATTTTAATTGTACCATTATGTTGCCGTTCGAATTTTAATAAACAGTTGTACAATTCCTCGATATCCTTTCGTTTTTTGTAAATCTCCAATAATATCGGTACATGGAAAGAAATCGCTCCTTGGATGAATATTGATTTAATTGATTCCGAAATTGATAACTGATTGTAGAAGAAAATATACTGAACCCAGCTGATTGTTACAAATAAAAAGGAGATATAAAGCTTGACTTTGAAAGCATTTTCCGTTTTTCTAGAAACTTGCAAACCTTTCCTAAAATCTTGGGACGGCTCATGAATTACGGTGGTTATTACACCAAAGAATTTGATTTGGCGAAGAATAAGTGCGCCAAGATTTTGGGCGAGAAGCATTTTAAATATGATTAGCTAAAGTAAGTTTATGTGAAATAATTTTACGACTGACTGAATGTTCAAATGACCTTAAATAATTTTTTGTGCTTTGCCCAGAGTATTTGGACAGACTGCTGGCTAAAATGATATAGGCGTGTCTGGATTAAAAAAGGACGTTAATTATTAATCATGACCCGATACCGTCGACATTAAACTTGTTTACTACATTAATTGTCATGGTCGTTTCGCAATACTTAAAATTGGTTACGTAAAATTACATGATAAAAATAAAGGTTTTTGCTGCTTTTATAGTTGGTTGATGTTTGTAACAGATGTTTGTAACCTGAAAACCATAATAATAAATAAAGCAAACGTGCTGCTGCATAAAAAGGGTAACAATGTTACAGATGTGGTAACAGTGTCTCGTTCACGTAATATTATGTTTGTAATCACAAAAAACAGGTTAGTTGACATTAAGCCTAAAATAAACAGCACAGAAACTGGATTTAGTTAGTAGGGTAATTTGATTTATTTATAAAGCGAAGGCAACTTGATAAGTAGTGATCCAAGTTAATTTGTAAATATCGCTTGAACACATGAACGGTAAGAATTTTATGAAGGGTCTCGTTTCATAAATTTTCAAATTGCATTTATTAGTACAATTACCTGTAAATATTGGTATCTACATTTGGCCTACTACTTATCATTTCAACTACGTACTAGTAAAACTAGTTGGACAGAGGGTGTGCCCACACTGACTGTATTTCAGCGTAGATTACAAAATCGGTTCAATTAAGTATTAACGACGAAATAAATAAATTATAACATGGAGGGATTTTTGAGTGGCCAATTTTAGTCCCGGGAGTCAATGTTAGGAATAGCATGGGAATTATTATTTATTAACGCGTTAACATTTATCAACACATTCCCAAATTACAAACGCTTACAAACTATTATCCAACGTACCAGTATTCATTTGTCGGTCTAATATTTTACTTTGAAGCATCGGTAATGCAGCGCTTAATTTACAGTCGACGTTATTCTCTCTCAGTTAATTATTAGTGATATTTAGACTGGAAATTGTGTTATAAATATAAAGGTGAAATATTATGTACATCTGTCAATAACGTCAAATGCCAGCAATGCGTTAGTGTATGGGGTATTTAATAATCTGAATTTAGATTCACATTAGCGCCGTTGGCGTCATTTTTCGGCGAATTAGACTCTTAATTAATCAGATAAGGCCCTTGCTTCAGGGTTTTAGTGAGCATTTTATAGTAGGTGATTAGTGATATTATTACACATAAGAGATATCTATGGCTTAACCTTCAAAAGCGATTAATGTTTTAATCACATGAATATGGAAAAGCAAATCATTGCATTGAACGCAGAAATAGGTTCAGGGCGTACTAACCAAGCAGTTTGTTTTGTTCTGTCCTCGTATTATTAACTAGTGTAGATTAATCGATCTACTGAACCAATTATTCACAAAAATGGACACAGTAGTTATCTACATTAGCATTGAATTTTGATTTGACATTCAGGCGAAAAATAATATATTAGGGTTATCCTCAAATGGAATTGTTTCCCAACAAATTTCCTGCAAATTTTCTCATATTGACCAAAGCATATCCTGCAACTGTCAATAATTTCAAAGTTTATGGACATGCTAATTTGTTGGTGTGTATAATAATTTGCAGTTGATGTAACATTAACGCCGTAAACATGTTTCTTCCATGCAAATTGGATAAGCATTTGACTAGATTGAAAAATTTGATCTGCTCCTTGTGAACATATAAATATTACGAAACTCGGCACATATCTTTGTATTGAATTGTTTCAGAGAAACATACGTAGTAACTGGCTGTTATCAATAATATATATTTCCAATTTTATTTTTGCACACCTTGCCTTGATGAACAGTCGTCAATGTAATACATTTGTAGTCAACCTACTAGATATATTTACCAATTAATTTAGTTTATTGTGTAATGCAAAGAAACACACAAATAAGGCTTGTTCACTCCAAAAGCGACAAATTTGCATATCCAATTAGATATGCAAGGAAATAAGAAAATAGCAGAAACAGGCAGTAGCCGAATTCCTCATATTCTGAAGTATCAGTTATCCATTTTACAAGTCATTTGCATAAACCCATCATGATGGTCTCATGCTGATGCATCAGCATGAGAGCAGCTGTGGAAAAAGCATGACCAAAACAGAAAATTCCCGTTTCAAAATTCTTGCTGGAAATTGAAAAGGTCTTACAGAGGTAGACCATGGGGTGGAAGGATCTGCTCTCGATTACTAATTATAGCTAAGCATGTGTAGTTTTTAAATTAATTCTAAACTTTGACCTAATAATTTTTACATGTTGGTAAATAAACGTTAAAGTCTGTCGTATGAATCGATAAATATGTAATGAAGTGATAATTTAAAACAAAATTCTACAGCCAATTTTAGGAAGCCGACACACATGCATAGCATAATTTTGTACCCTATTGTCCATGTGAGATTTGATGCCTGGATTCTTCTGAATAAATCTGTCCGAATTAGATGAATCCCAATCTGTCTTCTCAGCAGCTGGGGGCAATACAATGCATGCGCAGATCTTGATTGGTTTCAAACCTTCGTTTATTGTTTGGAGCGCGTCAACGTTACAACGACAACCAAAAAAACTGGGATTGTTTGTTTTTCCTAGTAGTGTTGGATCTAGAGAATTTAATGTACATCATATTTCTATCGTCCGATTCTTTTTAAAGATTCTACACGATGTTAACCGTTGGCATTCCAACCAAAAATTCGTGATGGGAAATTCCACGTTTCCAAAATGATTTTTTATGGCGGTTCTCTAGATGACAGATTTATGCAAATGCTATGTAAAATGCATATCTGGTACTTTAAAATATCAGGATTCCGTATATAACTTGCTTCTGTTATTTTCATATCAACATCCTTATCTAATGTCGGACGCAAATTTATCGCTTTTGGATTGAACAAGCCTTATGTATTAATAATTATGTTTC
>JAHZMV010006435.1:0-10950 GCA_027743765.1 Coecobrya sp. COE2
CAAGTCTTCCAAGTCCATATCCTCATTTCGCGTTGTTATTGTTTCCACAACAAGCTCTTCATCTTCTTCTTCCTCCTCCTCTTCTTCCTCATCTTCCTCCTCCTCTTCATCCTCTTCCCCTATTCCTGGTGTAATCGCAAGCTCTTCGTTGTCCTAAAAATTAAAATATTTCAAAAAACACATAAATCAAAACGAAAATTCATCTAACGTCTAGTCATAAATCTTTCCTTCAAATCTCATTTCACCCCAAACACGATATATACCTTTTTCCACTCACATATCTACATTATTATTCTTTACGCACATTATACGAGAAACGAGACTGTTAAGACTGTTTGCTATTACAGTCCAAAATTATATATCAATTCTTTTTATAGAAATCTTGCTACTTACACAATACACACATGAAAGTATAACCTATAATAGAAACGCATATGTACACAAAATATTTATTCTTCAGAGAGAGAGGGCAACTTCATATAATATATGGCATACATTATCTATTATTATTGGATGATATATGTGAGCATTATGTACATATAAAGATAATATACTGATTTATCGTGATAATAAGAAATGGGAGCATAGATACATAATAGATATCAATTTTTACATACATAATAGAAAACACCACAACAACATTAAATTTTCTTCTCTACAGACTACCAACCGACCACATCACAGAACAGCAGCGGAACAACAGAAGAGAGCCAAAATATATAACTTGAGATGAGAAGAGCAACTACAAATTTGAGAGAGCATCAGAGAGAAAATTCTCTTCAGGCAAGACAGAGAAAGAGAGTGAAGGGAAATAATATTACAGGATAATTCACAAGAAAGTGTGTATATAGTAGCAATAACATGAGAGTATATATCAGCATCAGTGTAAAACTTTATTTCTACGGAAGAGAGAGAGAAAGAGAGAGCCAGAGCATAATAAGAAGAAAGGAAGAGGAAAAGAGAATTTTCATGCGAAAAAAAAGTTCAAAGTTGAAAAATTTATTTATGCACAACAACAGTGCGACAGCTAAAAGTGGATGAAGGAACACATCTCTACGGTAAGTATGTGTGCAGCAAAATAGGGGAAATGATATGGAACACTCTACTTCACGACGGAGAGCTAAGTGGAGATGGAGAGAAAGCGACATGTAGTAGAACGCATTTAATGATGCAAAATTCGCTCGTTTCTTTACCATTTTCTATAATGCATGCGTTGGAGAAAAAGGATATTTTAGACTGCTTCTGGTAAAGAGACGTAGGTATATTTTATTATTAGGTGACTCCACACTTATATGCAAAATGGTCATATCCTTTTAAGCTTCCAGCTTTGACGATATATACGAGCAGTATAATACGTAATATGTAGGTGTAGTAGTCACGGTTTCTAGGCGACTTTATTTTATTGTTTTTTTACAATGGGTAGGAAGACTAGAGTGCTAGATACAGTTGCTACTGCTACTTTTACAAAAACAGAGGAAAATGGATTTTGTATTCTCCGGTTACCCCAAACAAGCCCTGATCTACTTTCTCCGGCTATATTCCCCAGAAAAAAATATCCTTGGCTTTACTCTAAATCCTCTTCTCTACATTTTTTTCTTGTACGTGTTTTGGGTGGGTGCTATATAGGATAAAGCGAGATTGTATGCAAATTGATCCGTGCGGCAATAAAAATGAAGCTATCCCAAGAGAGCAATTAACAAAGGGAAAAAATTTTCTTTTACACGCTCTACTTTTTGTGGGTGTAAAATATAGAGAAAAAATTGCCACTGTTGCAGAGTGGATTTTTATATGTTTCAAGGAAGGATCGTATCAAGAGTCCTAAGGCTCTTGTTTCCAAGCCAGGTGTCGGTTGTAATGGTAGTTTATTGGCCATGGAATTTGGAGAGGGTAGCTTTCTCCTGAGTGCATGGAATCACTTCCTCTCTCGAATAAAAAACCGAATTGTTTTTTCCTTCTTGCTTCTAAGCAAAATCGTTACCATTTTCGTTAGAGAATCTTGTTTTAATGGTAAAAATATGGTCGTGACTTGATGCACATGGGAATAAAGCAATAAACAATGAACTCATACATGCTTTTTCGCATTTTTCTCGTGTGTACACATTACACATATTATATCATAATAATAGAGACATAGATATAGGCAATACGATTAAAACAAAGAGGCATGCAGAAATGATGAGAGTAAATGATATAGGTATATTGATATTGCACTTGGGATGCATAACAATAACAGGAAGTAGTATGGTGCTTGTAACGATAATAGCATTTTACTTTGATAAATAGATATATAAACTACGTCCGAACGTTACAAACAGATAAACAGATAGACTATTATAGACACAAGAGTCGCATTAAAAACACGGTCACATTTTTTTCTCGTTAAAAAGAAAGTTATTACGTACCACCTGCGGAGGTATATGTACGTATATAAAACACAGCTACTTAATTTAGAGAGGAACACATTGACATGAAGAAAGAAGCAGCATCAATTGAAAAGTTTAAGTGTGCTGGCGGCGTACGTTAAGAAAGAAAATATATATGGAAGTAAATATTATAAACGTTGAATATTTTAAGGCAGTGTGTAGCAGCGACATGGACAAAAATACGTGAAAAAAATTAGAAATAAACAGAATTTATTTTTTGATAAGCAACATTGACTACGATAGTTACGTTAAATATAATGAACGAATAACTATAAAACGAACGATTTCTTGTTTGTTTGAGAAATGAAATTCAGTTTTTTGTTTGTTTTTCTTTCTAGTTTTTTTTTGAAAATGATTGTCAATAACGTACAGAGTCGACAGGAACTTGTGGCAATGAGAGTGCAGACACGGATGAAGGTGTCGGTGGCTTGTGCTCCGAAGAGTGGCTGATGGCCGATTGCAACTAAAACAATACATAGTTTAATAATAATAATGAGAGCTTGAATGAATGAATGAAATATAGTAGTAAGTAGTAGAGAGAAAATTACTTAGAAGAGAATATAATATTATAGTATGAGAAGAAGAGAAGATATATTACATTTGAAAGAAAATTAAAGAACAAATAGAAAATACACAATGAGTTGTAATTTAAGAGAAAGGCGCTTTTAAAGTAAAATGAGTAGTAGTAAATTTAATCATGAGAAAGTCAGTCATGACGACACATGGATGACATCTTTATAATGGCATGTGACATTTTCGCTGTTTTATCATCATTATCATAATTGCTTTGCTTTGAAGTAAGTAAGTAATGCATTTTTGCTGACGCACGCATTGCTTATAAAATATGCGTGTTTTACACACAACAATATCATATTATAATTTATGCCGCCAGTTTGCTTGGTAACAGAAAAATAAATGAAGTAGATTTAGTTTTCGTGAATAAATCGGTAAACTATATATAGCAAAAGTTAGTGCTTCAAAATATAGTACTTAATAAGGTGAACTATATTATGTTACTATGACAATGGGTGTGACAAAATGGGTAAAACAATATTGGAAATAATATTTTTTTAAAAGAATGTTAAACATATTTTTCTACCTGATCGTATTTAGATCCGTGGTGATACCTCTCCAATTTAAGCATGACCACAGGCCCTGTTTTCCTAAGTACCTCTACAGCCTCATGATTGGTGAATCCCTGAAGACTTTGTCCATCAACCTCAACAATCCTGTCATTGATTTGAATACGCTTACTTAGATCAGCCGCACTCCCTTCGCTAATGCTCTTGACGAATATTCCTGAGAGTTCTTCCTTCTCACAAACGTATCCTGCGGTAATACGACAATGAAATGGGTTCTCGTTAGCGAGCGACATACAAGCGTCCTTTACTTACAGATTAGATAAATCTCCCAAGTTCTCATTGTCTACTCTATACATGAACAACTGCTAATCGCAATTAATTACTTCCTACTACAATGTAAAAATAAATGTATTGTAAGCATGAGTCCCGTTCTTGCCTGCAATTGTGATGCCTAAACCATGTGAATCCTTGTGGAGCTCCACGTCAACAATCTCCACCTCAGGCAGGGTATCAAAAGGCGGTTGGACTCCTACTCCTCCGGTGATCATTTGTCCGCCTTGCCCTCCTGAGGTGGGACTCAATTCCCCCTGCTGCTCATCCTCCTCACCAATCAAAACTGGGGACATTGTGCCCCCCATGCTCAAAGACATCATATCCCCTTCCATCATCATTTGATTGTAACCATTGCCATTGTACCCGTTTGACTGGATAAGGTGTCTTTCAAGCTCATCGGGATCACCCAGGATTCGTGTAGGAACTATGGGCGCACATGAGCTTAGAGCCTGCGCGCAAAAGCGAGAATTGGTATTTTAAATTAACTGACCAATGCATATATTAAAGTAACAGACTTTTGGTTGCATTCCAGCTTACCACCATTTCTGCCGAAAGTTTGGAGTCAGTGTTGCTGGATGCTGAGGTGGGACGGTCGCCACCTACTGACTGCTGCTGCTGTTGTTGCTGTTGTACTGATGGAGCCCCACTACTAGGGCTCAGTTGGGCAGAGTCGGGGGCTCGAGCAATTACAATCTCAACTTCACCGCGTGACTGCTGCAGTATCCCAATCGCTTCAAAGAAACAAGAAAGACAAGAAATTATTGGTTGGGAACAAGACATGTTAAGATGACCTAAATGGAGAATGGAGAACAATTTCCATTGAAGCACCTAATTAGCATATCATTCATTGGTAACGACTATTTTGACTATTTAGGCATGGGACGTGGTTGTGTAAATACTTACTCTGACTAGTTATTCAGCATTCATTTACTTGCATAATTACTTATTTTGTGTGTATATTTTTTGAACTTTGAAGTAATCTTTATAGTCTGTGTATTCAGTTGCTCCAATGTTTGTGCATTCACCGTATGCGTCTTTTAAGAAATAAACATTTTAAATAGTTCAATTACCTTGTTGGTGGGTAATCGCAGAGTCCAACGGTTGACCGTCGATTGCCAATATTTGATCACCTTCTTGGAGCCGCCCATCTCTACAGTTTCGCCAAAACAAAATAGCATAAAAATCATTTTTTGGCAATCAACACAAATTGCATTTATTTTCCACAGAAAAGCTTTCCCCTTACAGAGATATAGTTTTAAAGCAAAAAGTTCTATACACTTTTCAAGTACTTCCAGTAAGAAAAAATAAAATATAGAAAAAAGTGTGCTTTTGTGTTTGCTCGTTTTTTGTACCCATATAACCTTACATTAAAGCAAGCGTATCAATTATGATAGCAGAGCGAGAAAGAGAAGTGGTTAGACAGATAGAGAGATTTTCATAGTGAAGGAAAAAAGTTAATTGACTTATATAGATAAATAGAGATGTTAGGAAAAGTTAGGAATGATGAGATTTGTAAAAAGTGTAAAATGTTTTAAAAAGGTTCCACCTGCACCCACCACCATCATCACAACCATCACCATGAAATTCCGTCATCAATGAGATCAAAGTTCATCATCATCATGCGTAGCAGACAGACAGGAAAGCATTATATATATCATCATATTATAGAGATAGATAAAGAATAAATTTATACATTTATTTTTCTGCGTATATATACATTATCCAATGTATGTTATGTAGGTATTCGCTTTTTAGCTTTTTGTTCAAAGACAAGAAAAATTCCAGAGAAAAGTGAATTGTTGTTTAGAAGGTTTCAAAAAGTTGTATGGCTTTTTTTACCTGGCAGCAATTCCATTAGGCTGGAGCTCTTGAACGAAAATTCCAAGCTCGCCTTTTTCCTGGGATTTCAGGCCAACCACGGAGAATCCCAAGGAGCCACCCTCTGGCTTAAAAAGCTATAGAGCAAGAAAATAAATACATTTTTAATATTTAATTTCGCAAAATAGGTTTCCACTGACTTGAGTGAAAAGGAAAACAATGGAGTGGAAAAATACGTACCCCAATTTTATGAACTTCTCGTCCTTGCGCTTGCTGCTTCAAAACACGCTCAAATTCTTCCTCATAAGTTGGAGTCGTGATAGGCATCACAGTTTCCCCGTTAAACTGAAAAAATAATGTGGAAGGGAAAGTGAATATTTTTTTGCGAAATTGGATTTTCAGCAAATGGATGAAAATTGTAGAGATTATATCAAATCGCTTACTTTGGCAGTAGGGGAACCTCCACCACTTGGCACAGCTCTGGAAGCCTTTCCCCCTTTCTTGTCTAGATTGAGGGGTACAGTTGTATCAAATGATGCCTTGTAACGTTCCGCAGGTGGGGAAATCTTTACCACAAGACTTCCCTCAGGGGTAATGTCGAAATCGTTGGTGGTTATACTAGGATGGCGAATCATTTGATCACCCAACTCATTTACCGAGTCCTGTGAAAAGGAAAATGTTAAATGTTACTCTGCACTTTATAATGAAAAAGTGCCTTATACAATAATGTGGTGTTGTATGTATACCCACCTTAATTTTACAAATACGCTGAAACATGGGATTTGTCAAGACGCTCAGGAGCGTGTTAATCTCGTCATTAACTTGGGAGGCCAAACGGGGGTCATCTGCTGCGGCCTGACCCTGCTTCATTTTGGTCTGCATCTCTCCCAGCAGACCAAGCACAGACTCCACGTCTGGAAGAGAGCAAAGCAAGAAAAAAAGAGGCGCAACCGTTGTGCTTCCATATTATTAGAGCAATTTTATCAACCAATCAATCAATCATTAATAACGAGCAGTCAATTCATTTATTAACAAAATTTTTCCATCATCACTCCACACTTTGTTTTTGGGTCTAAAGGGATCATCACCATTATTGATCGTCTTGTTAACACTTAACCTATTGACTTATAATTAATTAATTAGTTTTTTTATCATCATATTCATCATTCATGAGCAAACACAATTGCAATTTACAGAGAAATGTATACATATTTTTTTTATAAAACGAGCAGTAATATTTTTGTGCGGAAAGCTTCATGGGAAAATAATAAAAAATAATATCTGCATGCGTTTTACACGACACACTACAATGCTTTCATTAATAAAAAATTTTAAAGGTCAAACCTGAACACAGTGGCATTTTTACGGCCTTTTTTGGTGACGACGACAGTATAGACGTGTCAAAAGCTTCTTTCCTTTTTGCACAAACTGTATCGATGACGATATTTGATTTAGAGAAATTAGCGGAAATCCCTTTCTCGGGTTTTCTCTTCACAGCTCAAAAATAAATAATTTGAAAAAAATAAAAATAAAAAATGGAGTCTTTTCACAAAAAACGGAAAACCTCCAAAGATCACTTCATGCTTCACACTTTATTTTGACTTTAGTCACGTTCCATTGTAATTATCCCTGTAAAAGTTATCATTTAACGGAAGAACCATTGTCACTATACTACGTAATTACTAGTCAATTATCTGTTTTTCATAGCGGAAATCACATTTTTACAGTAACTATTTGGTATTCACACACACACAGTTTATGTCTTTATGCAAAATAATGCACACCCCCAAGAATTGTCCTCGAAGCAAATGTTCACATGAGAGAAGCATATAAACTATATTTTTTGGCAAATATTCTGAGTAGCACTCCAAAGATCAATAAATACTGTCAAGTGACTACTTATTTTTAAAAATGACTTCAACAGTCAGAAACCTCCTTTAAAATGATGATAATGAGCTTTTCTGAGGCTGAGTATATATGTATGTTTTGACGTGTCGTTTAAGAAATTGTTTCTTGTGTGCAAAAAAAGTCAATTTTTTGCTGTTGGTGCGTGCAATGCACTATCGCTTTTGCACACTGATGTACTATATATAGTGCCTGCTCGTATTTTGCACTGTTGACTGTTTTACTATTATTATTATTATGGTTGTTACGCTTCCATGCGTTTTTCTTTTTTTCTTCTTGTAATAATAATCCTTCCTTCATTCAACAAGAACAAGGAGAGCAGTGGGAGAAAACCACTAACCACATCGTCATACTCAAGAGAACATCTCTGAATGTGAGGCTTGCCAAAAAATTATTGTTGCATAATTTATAATTTTTGCTGCTATGATTGCTATTTATTTTCTGTACATATTATTTTTTCATCTTCACTCCTACACCAAGTAGTAGTAGTAGTGGTGGGATAAGCAGTAGTAGTAGTAGATGTGCCAAGCAAGTGCAACTCACGAAGAACACAAGATCACTAGAAGAACAAGAAGGAGAAGATGGAGATAATAAATGGAATATTTTTTTGGAGAAATACCTCTGCTATGAGTGCCTATGTAGTAGTTTTAGTAGTAGGTGGAGGAAAATGGCAGTGGCAATCTAATATTATCATCACATCACCACCACATCACTGCACAAAAAGCAGCAGCAGCATCTTGTATGATGGGTGTATCTCTGAGTAACAAGGCTGGCTCCCCATTTTCTGTATGTTTCGAATGGAGCAGCTCTAGTGAAACTGTTTCTCTTACCATTTTTTTGGGAGTTGCACTTGTCCTCTGTTGTTGTAGTCCACAAATATTTTGATATACCTGTATGAATGTATGAAAATGTTGGTTCTATATAGGTATGCATGTATGTACGTGCGGGTATTTTTTGCTACGTGGATGTGGATTGTGGAACGGAATGGATGAGATGAGAGAGAAACATAGACAGGCAGAGCGAACAACTCCTACAACAATAATTTCTGCTGTTGTTGGAGTTGGTGGTGGAGAAGAGGAAATAGGACTCTCTTCTCTCTCTTTCTGGTCTCGTTTTGGGATGGATCGATTTGCCCTGTGTAGTTGGCCAGGCAGAGACTCTCTACATATATTCCACAACTGCTGCTACTTTACCATTTACCTTCTTGCTGCTGCTGGAATAGAATGGTTGGTTTGGCTTTACAATTGTGTAGATATAATGGAGTGAGTAGTAGTATGCTCGCCATAATGGATAGAGTGAGAGAGAACAAACTTTTTTTTACTTGTTTCTCACGGAGAGTCGAGCAAGGCAAAGTGGAGAGTATAATGTAGAGAGTGGAGGAAGAGAGTTGCTGTAAAAAGTAAAGGTGAAGCCAGCCCAGAAGCAAAATATAAAAAAATGCGAAGTTGGTAATATACGGACGGAACAAGAAACGAGAAGGATTGGATTGAAAAAGCGAAGAAGAGTGAATAGAGAAGGATGCATGATGATGAAGGCATGGTGGGAACGCGAACACAAGAAATTCTCTCTCTCTCGTCGATCGATACAATGATTACTGTGTTATGTGCAGGGCTGAAAAGAAGACAAGGAAACTGTTTCAAGTGGAAGCATATTTCATACAAGTATAATTTGTCTATATCGCTGATGTATACTGATACATTTTTATCGTAGGCATCGTATGGGGCACCATGTTCCATTATAGGAAAATTGGGGTAACTGGAGACTGCTGTCATTCAAAATCAATTAGGATTGTCATGAAATTATCAACCAAGAAATTACATGTGATGCGATTACCTTGTTTGTCAGTCACATTTAAACAAGTCCGAGTAGTATACAGGTAGGAGTAAGTAAGTCTACCTCTTTTGCCTTACGGTTAAATTCCGTATTACACCTGTATATAATGATATAAGAGGCTTACTAAACAAGTCGCACAAGTATGAGCATAAACCAGGTAGATTGTGTATGTCCTTATACGTTCATAGTATGACATCTAATAGCATTAGCAGCACACACGTAACAAACATAACGTAATAATAATAGACCAGAACGACGCGACATGACAAGTCAAACTGCTGTTTCTGCTCCTCCGGTACTACTTCTGCTGCTGCCGTGCCGTGTAATAATAATTGTAATAATAGCTGTAATTCCATTTATTGTAGTGTAGCGTATCATTTTATGAGCATTGCTTGCACATCATATCATATGAATACAAAATTGTTAGGTATACGAGTTCAAATATGAGTTCAACCAGAAACAGGCCTTGGCTGTAGATGTAGCAATTGTATGTAACATGATAAAAAGAGATTATTAAAAAATACAACAACGCAGCATAGCTTTACAGCTCAACAAAGAACAATAATTTTATATAAAATCACATCATAGTCATGGAATGAAATACTTACGTCAAATGAACCATTCCTCTGATGTGCTATTCTCTCACATCAGAGCGAACATCTAATATAGGCTGCTAAAGTTATAAACGTTGCTACTACTAGAGCTTCGCCTCAACTCTTTTTTTTTCTCTCTCTCTCTTTGTTACAAAAGTAACAAGCACTCTGAATCTTTCTATCAACATGCCAGAAAGCTGTTTTTGCAAAAGTTTCTTGCAATGAGCTTTCCTAAATAAAAATGAAATAAAAGCAAGTAGAAAAGTAGCCAGCCTTTCAGCTTTAGCTTTGTTCGCTAGATACTATTGTACTGTGTAGTAGCAAGCAAATACTGCTAACTAAAGCCAGCTTTCATGCTATTTCATATAATGTACATATATGTATATTACGTGCGTTTCATCCGCTTAGCTAACTTTTTGCACGACCAACAAGCGACACGAGCCAGAAAGAGAAAGGAAACCAGCAGCAGACGAAGAACAGAGAGCTGTGTGTGTGACGGTCTTTTGTACGTACGTGAGCCTGTAGCTTTTTCTGTAATATCCCATCATTGTCATTTTCTCTGTCTCTTTAAGCTTTTCGCAAGCTCAAGCTCGACCGTATAAGCTGAGTGTGCAAAAGCTAAAGCGCACAGAGAGAGAGAGAAAAGCCTACAGCTAAAGCTTACATTAAAGCTTTACTTTTTACACACATCACATCCATCCATTATGAATGCTCTTTATTAAAAAACCTTTGATATGTTATATATACACGGAGAATGACATTTTCTATGTTTACTATAGGCATTATAATGTAAACTTATGCAGTATGCATGCTGTTTAAGCTTATTAACCCTATTTTCCACAAACTTTTTTGCCACGCAGTTGGCACTAGTAATTTCCTCTATATAATTGCCTTACATATTCCATATAATATGTATACTACGCATAGTTGTTCCAAAGAATGGGGGGCTCGAGAGAAACGGGA
>JAHZMV010006436.1:0-17510 GCA_027743765.1 Coecobrya sp. COE2
CCCTGAATTTAACCCGCATTTGTGCATGAGCTCATCCAGAGCGCATTTTCCCTCCCTCCAACCCCAAAGTTTGCCTCATTTTTTAGCCCTGCCCACAAGCAAGGCTAAGCTTGGTGATAGCGACTTACATACCACAGTGAGCTCACAATCATTTTTATTTTACTAGGATTTTAAAGCAGTTATCTTAATTTATCTTTAATTAATTTAATACTGGTGTAATTAAGTATTAAATTCTATTAAATACCACGGTTAAGTACCAAGGTCTGCAATTCACGCTAAATGGGATCAAAAAGCATAGCCACAAATACCATCTTCGGTGGAAGATATTTAAATTCGAAGATGATTGGAGATTGAGGAGAAGGATGAATTGAATTTTTTTATTTAAAGACACGACTCGACCGAAAATGAAGCAGCTTGGGAAAAGTAACTTATTGTAACTAACAACTTTGGTTCTTGCAGTCGCTGGTAATGAGAGATCAGTGGAGGAAAAATATATACCTATTTTCAACCATATGATACTAATCATGTTCGCCTGGTAGAAACGTTTGCAAAGTTGGGTCGTTGAACAGTTATGATAAGGTACTGCTTTATCAACTAAAATCGGACAAGGAGTATTCGGCGAAGGATGGCGATCAGTTTGGGAAGGTGGTGAAGGGCTCACCGTGGTATATAAACTGTGGTAGAGCATGTAGCATGTGAGTTGCATGATACAGTTGTTATCTATGTAGTATGTAGTGTCACAATACCCCAATGTGGCAACTTTAGGGTAGCGGTATAAGCAAATAAATTACCCTAAACCCTAAAATTTAAGGGTAAGGGTAGTTGCTCTGAATGAGGGGGCAATTTTGGAGTTAGTGGCAGAGAGAAGGATTAGGGTAAAGTTGGAGACAGCTCTGGATTCATTTCCTGAACTTTTAGTTTGCTTCCTTTTTTGCTGCGAGAGGCAGGAACCAATAACGGGCCACTGAGAAATTGTCTAATGCCCTAACTCTTTCCAAATCATGGTATCATTCCGTACGGGGGGTATAAGTGAAAAATTCCAAAATATTTATGAGCGTATGAGTGTGTCACCAAGTACAAACGTGGTTCACTTGTACAATATTGTTTTCTGTAAACGGGCACAGGAAGCCTTTTTTACCCATAGAAATGAGCCCTTGCGACACATGTGATATTTTAGATTTATGAAAAACGACATTAATCAAAGCAGGTTTCTCGTGAGAAATACTGCAAAATGACACGTCAGACGCGCAATTTAATCCTAGCTGTCCGTTTTAACACGAGGTGCTTTCTGAAAACACCGCCGTCATTTCATGGGAAAAGGTGTTTCCTTCCCATTCACAATAGCACAGGAAGCATCTAGTCACAAAAGTACGGCCTGTAGGCCTACTACCATTATATATTACATTAGAAAATCGAGCAACAGGGACAAAGCTTTTGATACTCATGTTCTGTTAGTTTTTGGTTCTGAACAAGTCATCCTTTTTTGTTGTCCTTTCCTCCTACCGTGTGTGTGTAATATCTATCCTTCGGTAATATATCTTGTGGGAACGTAAAAGTAGCTGCCATAATGGAGATGATTGTAATCTTTTCGAGTCTACTCCAATCCATCTTCCCACAGTGCTGTAATTCTCTATTAACTACAGAGGATGTTTTGCTCTTTGGATATAGAATTATTGCCGTTCGTTTGTCTTTCTTCCTTTAATGGGACAATGGTAAAGTGCACTACTGGTACGCAAGAAATATATATTAAACCGTAGTAAAGAAGATGCATAGTTTTGAATAACCGCAACCGTTAGCTATTTTTATCCTTTATGCCATATTAATTGCCTATACAGTAATGGATTCTAATAACGGATATCCGGATAAGTATTCCAATATAGTTTGTTTTGTATAGATACTATTGAACAAATTACTGCGCTTGTGATAAATAGGCAAGCCGAAAGTTTAACAGAATGATAAGCGGGATCATTTGTTGCATTCCGGATACTACCGTATAGTTTTTGCAGTAGAAAATAACAAGAACATATACAAGGCATTTCTTGTAATGTAAGCAAGCAAGGAGCCTGGACCCCTCCGCTGAACTGTTTTAGTTGCAAGGAAATGTGGAAATGCTAAATTTGAAGACAAAATTATACGTAGTTTCACCTTCGTGTTTGAGTTCACAGGATCTTTTCCCCAATCCCCAGGGGTAAACCTATTTTAGTTGAAACTCATCGTGCATTTTACTGATCGAGCTTTATGTCTAGTTGGTTGTGTTTGTAAGAGGTGAGTAGGTTGGAAATGGGGCAGCACACCCTTCCTCGATTTGACTAAAACACAACAGGGACGTTTCTTTATGAAAAAGGCTCTGGACCCGTTCACCTTTGCTTTGATAACAAATCAGTCTGGTCTTTCCTAAGAAAAATTAACTACAGACGGACAGACAGTGAGAGTAATCCCTAGTCAGCGCATATTAATAAAGAGACACTTGAGTATGAAAGATGAAAGCTATGAACCAGTTGAACCTTGTTCCTTGAGTGCACACTCCAAAAGGTAAACATGAAAAGCTACTACGTGTACTAATATCATGGTTGTGAATACATATTATTTTATGTGGATGAGTATATCTTCTGCAATGAAACTCTTACCAGCCAAGATTCACACCATTCTTGGGTGATTCCCAATTCACATCTGATGTCTAAAAGTGGAATCGGATGAGATGAAATAAATCGATTTGTCCAACTCGTGAAACGAATAGTTTGTGGATATGGCAAAGTATACAAAAAGTGCAAAACTCACTCACATTCAGACCAAAAACACGATCAGCCGACAGGTCTCTCTCCGTTTACTTCTTACATGATGCCATTCACTCTAACAAAAGGTGGGGACCCAGATAGACCAACAGACGAAAATACTGTAGCAGTCAGACAGTTTTCTCCAAAAATCCTCAACCTGAAAATAGAAAAAAAACATAATAGGTTAGCTATACTTACACTAGTTATCTTAAGGATTGGTTCGTTGGACAGAGATATTTTTTGTCGTTTATCAGGTTAAGTGACGCTGTTCGCCCATGTTCCTTGAAATGTTGGAGTTTCGACGGCTATACAGTCGTAACCTTTTTTCTCTTTCTCCCATATATTCCCACCACCACTACTTCCAACATCACTTTGTTAATAGGTTCAGAATGTTTAAGACGTGACTATGCGCTAAATAAGTCCAGCTTAACATAATAACATAATATATACATATAGCAAATATATTCATTTTCAATAACAATAATAACAATATGCTTTTCTTTTGTGTGTAGTTTCTTGGAAATCCTTTTTCGTTCCAAGCACATGTTTGCATTGGATAGTGAATGGCACATATTTCTTCCAAAGTATGGCATAAATAGTGGATGAAAGCAGTCGGCATATTTACCTCTCACTTTTTCTACAACAAAGTATGTTATGGCTGCTCTCTTTTTACTTTCTTCTCTTAATAGACGACGAGTGTTTTTCCTTCTTGGCAAGTGTACAGTATCCTTAAAGTTTAGATTACATTTTCACAGGATACCTACATATTTATATGTCATATCATATAAATATTCTATAGTGTATGTAGAGGAAGGATTTAATCTCGCTTTTTACTTTCAATGTTAGTGTACTCTCTCTCTCTCTCTGTCTACTGCTGCTGGTGATGCCGTCACCGTTCTCAATATATTTGTGACTATATGTGTGTATACATACAATCATTTAAAGTAAATGTTCACTTTTTTGCAATCCAAGATGAAAAAACGAAATGGAAAAGAGGAAAAATAAGGAGAAACAAGAAGAAAGCGAGTGTGTTGTAGACAAAGTTTTTCAAGTTTTTCTCTACTTTTACTCCCTTTTCCTTCTCTCAACTAAACCAGTTAGAAAATAAAGGAATCTCTTGTTGGAACACTTTCTACACGCGTATTTTCTCTCTCTTTCACTCACTCACACAGTCCAGTCGGTTCAAAATATCGTGTAATGTGGCATTCGTGGACCTTTTAGTATTGGTGTGTTATGCACCATGCCACACTAACTCTGCGTATATCACTTTCCTTCCCTTTCCTAGCTTATCTAACATCCTTTGTATATCCACCTTCCGTGTAATACTACAAGTCCTCCCACTCCCTTCACTACTTTTCCTGGCTATATATACCTAGCCTGAGGCCCCATGCTTTCTTGACATATAGCCCTTGTATTATTCTGCATAATGTGTATAACTTCGTTCTTTGAGCCGGAGCAGTTCTTTCTGGCTCTCCTGTTTTCGGTGGAGGAGGAAGGTATTTATGAACTAGACTAAAGAGAATCAGCAACTGGATCCTGTTTTTGGCAATGCATCAGCAGTCATGGAAGAAGAAAAGAGGGGATATACAGATGAAAATTGCTCGTAGTGTGGCATCAACATGGCCACGGATCCATTCATTTCATACACAAACATATATAAACCTGTCGTGTAGTAGCTGTAGTGGCGCTACTCCCATTTTTGCTACTTAAGCATACAGTTTTTAATATCTTTACTACTAGTAACTGTTTTAGTTGTTGTAAAACTATTGCCACTAATAGACATATAGAAAGAGTAGTTATTTCTCTTGGACGATTCACTTTGCAACAGAACAATCTTCTTCACATAATACTATGAAAGTCTGTGTTGAGTCGTTTAGCCTACTTCAGTTTTTCTGGGCTAAGTGAACTGAAAATTTATTCAATTGACCTGGACTGGAACATAGAGCGTGGTGGATTAGTTGCGTTTGCTGTGAGAAAAAGAAGAACCACTTCACTATGACTTTTACTTTTTAGTTTTTCTCTTTTCTTTTTCCTCTCATACTCTATTTTTTCTTATTCCTTCTCACATTCCTTTTCGCGCTGTCTGCTTTCTTTAACTTGGCTGTGTATAGTGTCAGAACAGCATGAACTAATGCCAATGCCGCTGTCTTTCTTTTGAACTGCTGAATTTATGCTGGTGTCCAACCATGTCCTTTAATCTTCCTTCTTCTTTTCGGTATGAACTTTTTTCCTCTCGAAAAAAGAAAACAACGGGAAAATACTAGCATTGTAATAGTAAAGAACTCGGTTTTACCAACTAAACTATTCTATTTAAGTGAGCTTTTACTTCCAATTTTTCATGCCACATTGCTTCTTTTATCTAAAACATTTTGCTGTATGGTGAAAGTAAAATAATAAAAAAGTCCAACGAAAATTGTCATGTTTAGAAATAAGCCTGTCCAGTAGTTATTCAGGGGGAGAGAAAAATAAACGGGAAACCGTATCCGGCTCATTTATCTGCCGTCCCTCGCTTGTAATATCATTTTGTCAGAATATAATAAAAATACAACGGGGAAAGTATAGATGCATTTTCATCTACTTTTTACCCCTTTATTTTTCAGTGTTTTTCAAATTTTTTTTCTTTCTAGATAGGTAAATTCAGCGAGTTAGCATACGTAAGGAATAAAAAAAGATCTGGCTCCACGGTACTTTTCTTGTAAATAGCCTGCGTAAGTAAAATGTAATGCATTTTATGTGAAATGGTTGTACAAAATGGAATTGTTGTGTGTGTATGCAAGCTACACCGATATTGTACATGACATTCCCCTGTACTGAAGCTGTGTGCAGTAAAGTTTTGTATGTAGGTGCAATACGTGAAACCAAATTGGTATTCTAAATAGTTGGCTACGCCTCATTCCCATTTACATACGGTTGATCTGCAAGTTAACCATGAAATTATACTGCGTTGCGATAACATAACCCGAAAAATGAACCAACATTTTGATTTTTATTGAACAAATAACAATGTTGCCGCTAGTTGCGTGCATTGTGAAATAACTTAAAGAAGAGACTTTTACTATTTCAGGAAATTCAATATGGGAAAGAGGAAATAAGAAATAATCAACAGTGACAGTCGACAGACAGCCCATGATTCCCTGAACGGACTTGCTGTGCAGTGGTAAATTCCAGTGGGAAAGTTGCGAAGAACGAATTTTAGTTTCCTTTGGAATTGGTAAACTTAACCAGTTTAGAGTTTCTTGACTTCAAAGTGTATCCATACTCAACATATTTCATTGTGTAACTGTGTAACTTTCACCAATAAGATGGCATTGCATTGAATACGCAGCCAGTCATGTATTACTTACAATATCCATATGTTACTTAATTTATGAAATGCATTGATTTTCTCGTAGTTTTATTGTAACAATTGATCGCATGCAATAAAATAAAAAAAAGGAAATCGAAATAGAAAAAATTATTGAGATAAAATAATAGTTTCAGAAAAAATAGTATTGACAAATCCAAGAAATTGATAGGCTATTCACACCATTATTTATCAGAATTAACAACCCAGATTTTAGAAATATTTTAGTTAGGTAGTCCGATCCTCTACACTGATCATCCCTTAGTAAAAAAAATAGAACAGCTTTCTTTCTGCTAAAAATTTATCTTATGAATCGGTTACAATGTTGAAAAAAATCTTTAACTTTATAAATCAATACAGAAGGCATTGTCATTGGGAGTGGGAAGCAAAATAATATTTGTCTGTTGTTATCTACTGGAAAAGAAACGGATACTATAAAAGATTTTTTGCCAAATAAAGTGACCGAAGCGCCAATGGTTGGGACCCTAATTTTTTCCATCAAATCCTATCTCTTTGGTACGTGATTTAAAAATTCATGTTTTGATTACGTGCGTTCATTTTGTGATTTTGTATACCAAGCGTAAAAAATACCATACGGGTGACGAATGAAAGTTAAAACACTTTCACTGAATTTATACGAATTTATACTTCACACTATCCCTATAAACCTTTCACTTTGACACGTCTTGAACTACTAGTTTCATCTCTCTGCAATTTCCGGAATTGTATCAATGATCATGGGAAATCTTTTGGATCTTTCTGGGCGTGTTACTGCTGACTAGGGTCATGTTGTTGTAATACTTGTCCTCATGACTTTCCTTTGTCGACTTTTTTTTACTTTTTTCTCTTTTACACTCTTTTTGGCCCATACATCTTTCCTTCGCTCTTCTCTTCTTGTTGTTATTGCAAGCAGAGGAAAATGACCAACGACAGTCGAGACAGAAGTTGTATATGAGATGAAATACGAGAACGTGTGGCTTCCTGTCTGATGGATAAAAAGCGGCATAGAGGCTTCCCACATGCGTTGTGTGAGAGTTAGCATCATATCCCCATCATGTTGCGCCATTTAGACAACAAGCAAGAAGATGAAGACCAAAACTGTGAAAATGTAGAGATTGTTGTGGAATAGCAAGGAAAACGAAATCGAAATGAGCACACAGAAGAAAGCCAAACTGTGTCCTGTATCTGTCATCTCTTTAGTTGTGCACACACATGTAGTCATACCAAAATGGGCCACAACCAGTATACCATATTATATTTCTAGAATTTTTTATGTTGTATGGTTTTTTATACTGTTACTGCGATAGAATCCTAAGAACTGCAACGCATATGCTGTGCTCGTTTATCTAACAATCTATACATAGCATATATGTAGTTTTATTGGTCTATAGCCATCTAAATTTCTCTTCTATTTTTTCAGTCCTATAACAGCACAACAACTGAAGATGATAACAATGTTGATGCTGATGATGACAATCATAACGACCCTATTCACTATTCTATATATATTCTTCATGGATTTAACGGATCTCTTTTCCATTTACTATACACTATATTGCATAGCATGTCGGTTTTCTCTCTTCGTAAGTCCAGGATGTCAGGACATGCTTTCCCTTTTCGCCATGTTATTATTATTTTGGTCGTTTTGTTGCTAAATTTCAAGACTTGCCGCAAAGAATTTCACTCCGTCTGTCCGCCTCTGCCCTTTTTATCCATGATTCATGTACACATATTTAAGGTCATAAAATCTCTCCTTTCTTCACAACATCAACTTTCACAAATTAAAGGTTATATGCCGGCTCTTGTTACTTTTGTAGACGCAGACATCTACCATCACCACTACAACCATCATAATAAGTAGTAAGTAATAGGACATTCTTCGCTGCGAATTATTGTTCGCAGAGTTGAACATCATCATGAAAAATTGAAAAGAGGAACGGGAGGAATGCAACGAAATGCCTGCATTCTTTGAAGTGACAACAGCCACTTGTCCCTTCCCCGTGATCTCGTTTTCGTGTCTTTTCTCCTAACGAAGGTCTCTCTCATCATGACAATAATATTATTATGTTTGCTCAGAAGAGTCTACCAACTACTTAACGCGCATATATGTAGCATACCTTACACACATACATTCATCCTCTTAAGCAGTAACGACTCAAATGTGAGAGCTGCCATTTATCCTTAATGATACTAGATGCTAAATGATATCAGTCAGATAATTTTCCCTGCAGAACAACACAATGACGACTTTTCTCCTCTTCTTCTTTCCTCACTCCTTCTCTCTCACAATTGTTTCCAAGTTTTGTGTATAACCAACTATAATAGGAAAGTTATAACAAGTTCCACGGATTTCCCAACAGACAAGATGTGAAGAGGATAGTGGTATAGTGACGGTAGGCGCGTTGGTGGTAATGGCGGTAGCACCATAAAACAATTGTAATGCTGCTGTTGATAGTATAGTAATAGGAAACATTGTTTAGGTACGTTTGCTTGCAGGATCTTCTTGCACGCACATTTATAAAGTGTGCAGCATAAACCTCAAACATTGTTCTTTGTCGTGTGTCTGCACTAAAGAATACACACAGAAGAGAAATCTTGCTGGCGAAGCGTTCTTAATTGTGACACATGGCTGCTATCTTGTAATCCAAATTCTGTCTGTTCTTTCTAATATGTGATGCAAGCTGTGCGGGATAAAAGTACAGCGACAATGGTAGGCATACTCTTTTGTGAAGCTATAGCTGCCATTTCATATAGTTCAACAAACTTACATAAAACAATCGAAAAGCCCACAGTTACAATTTACCAAATATTCCACTAAAAAGAATATATTGGAGCGGCTACGTTAATGTTTTTTTGAGGCTAGCTTTTCAGCAATACAGGGTTCCAGTGGTAGTAGTAACGCTGATGTTGATGTTACAAAAACATAATAAAACAGAAACAACAGGACAGTCACACAGTATGTGTGAGTAAAAGAAAGTGACTGCACATACGAGCAACAATAATACAACAAGAATGGTTCTGCAGTTTCAACAGCATATATGTAGTTTTATAGTGCTATTTATAGTTGGGTTACGGTAGTATTATGCATTTGGAACGTAATAATATCAGATATATGTAGCATTATCATCATGATCATGGTGAGAGCTATTACATTCCTTTCTAATATCATTAGGAAAAAACATACAACTGGTTAGTCCAATGAGCTGGAACTCTGGTAATGTACATACTTTCCTGTGGAAAACAATCGGGGAAGCCATTTGCTCTCTGGCTAGAGAAATGCAATATGATACTATAGGAAAGGTTTGTACACTCACCCGCACCAGTTATAATAATAATATACATAATAATCGGTTTTTGTATGTGCTCACATCAGTTTGCGAGATCCATTGACAGAGAGGAAAGGAACAATGCACTATAAGCTTTTGATATAAAATAATATGAATTTTTATGGTAGTCGTGATGTGATGCTGCAAAAGATACTCGGATAAATAGAAGGAGCCTTCTTGAATTGGGTAGTAGCAATTTCGTAAACACAAAGCCAAAAACAAATTATTCCATTTGAAATACTTGCTTTTGTCTTCAATTTATGTTTTGTTATCAAATAAAATCTCGATACTGATCCCACTGTTGTTCAGCGAACGATAATGAAACGAAGCAAAAGATCTGCAGACAATAGTCGAAATTTTATACACAAGGAGCCCTTATAAATAAATGAATGTTTGATTGTATGTACTATGTTAAATGAACTATGAGAATCTTTGACTATTGGATATTTGGCCCTTTTATTGTTTTTGTAGTGATATAAATGTGTATCTATAAATGTATTGTTTGGTTTATTGGAACACTTTTTCTTATTTTTTGCAGTTTCGCTTAATATCGATTACTCGAAGTAGGTATTAGGACGGATCCTTGCTTTCTATCTTATGACACAGGGCTCATTATATACCTTTTAGCAGAACAAGCATGTGTCTTCTAACAGGAAAATAACGAGAAGCTATCTATTTGAATCATACACAGCTGTCGAAGCTTGGTATTGTTTCAGTGGTGGGTGGTACATCATCAGGGCAAATAATAAAACCTACTTTTGTGTATAAATGTGTGTATGTGCAAGGGATGGAGTATAAATTGCTGCTGCTAAATACTTTTCACTCCTATTGCCTCTCTCTTGACTTTTCTTCACTTTTTCCCTGTCTCGATTTTTTTCTGGAGACAGAGAAATGAGAATTGCAAGGAAACAAGCAAGAAAAATATCGAATGGAAAAAAGGAACAGAGCAGACGAGACGGTTGTAAGTGAAGGGAACACACAAGTTAAAATGTGTGTGCCTGTTTCTTTTCATCAAAGGGATTAATTCATTAGTGGCCAAGGCTAATAAAAGTTTTGCCCTTTTTCCGATTTCCAAACACGTAGAATGAGCCTTGGAACAGATATACATGCATAACAGAGAGATGTAGGCGGTTGGTTGAACCTACAGTATGAAATTGGTAGCAGACGGGGTTACAACTAAAAAGAAAAAAACGAATGTGAGGAAAAGTGTAGAGCAAATGGATGTGAAGCTATATATTATCTTTGAGATAGTTTACGAGCATGTTGTAACTACCTCAACCGTTATACTAGGACTTTTACACTACCGCGTTGTTATATGGCTTTCATGGTGGCTTCACTACCCCGAAAAAAGTAAAAGGAGAGTATTAGAGCTTGTAAAAGGAGATAATACGAGAGTAAATGAAGAATAGTTATTATATGTTACGTTCTTACGTATTGTACGTATGCATTGTATGCATATATATCTATTCTCCAAACGAAATGATTTTGATCATTGGCAGTAGCATCGTTACTGAGCCAAACAGACCAGAGAAAGTGCGTTTTGCTATGCTACACTGCATCCCTTCACTCTTTCTTCATCATTCAAAGCAATTTAGAATCTTCCAGAGTCTCCTTTAATATTTGTTAAATATCTGTCAGTCTGTTTCGTTCAGAGTGTAAATGAGTGTTCACAGCTTCTCATGTTTCTTATTCGTTAGTTGTTCGTTTTGGAACAAAGACAAAAAGCTGAGTGGAAAACTGCTCTGCTAAGATGGAAAAGGAGGAGGTATGCAGTTCGAAATGTATACAAGCAAACCTACATGCATGCATACAAAGTCACAAAAGTATATTTACTCATTCACGTAATAGCTTCCTTGTTAGCACACTGTTTCCAGTTTAAGGTCTAAATTTAGAAATGAACCGTCTCCTTTCTTCTTCCTCATCGTCTTACTCGTCTTAAGACGCAAACGAGAAGGAACACATTCCAAGAAACTATACTCTCCAGCAATACATATATGCACATGTAATTCGCTTAGAAGGAATCAGACTCCCTGTCTGCTTGTGTTTGTTAGTACGTATCTGTGAATTCGGATCATATAGCCATGTAATTACGTCGAGTGTATTCGAATAAGATACACACTATTAGTCTTTGCTTACAAACTCATTTGTACTAAATGCTCAAAATGGAGACACGTCCTGGGTTTCCTTCCTCCTGTTTACTGGCGTACTTCACCAAACAGTAGACATTGAGTGAGTACTACTTGGATTTACAGAAGTCATATCTTACACTTAGCTGTAATAGTAGAACCGTGAATAATTATATGTAGCAGGCTTTATATACTATTTAAAATGACAGCAAAACAATGGATGCGACAAATTAATATAGTATACCAGATACACATTTAACTCGTGGTTATATACAGAATAGTGAAAGTGTACAATGCACGTTCATAACGTCTATACTGCCCGCAAAACTAAATAACCCCTTTTCCCCCACCTCCATCAACTATTGAATCTCAGCAAAGACTGAGCTTCGTAGGACAGGAATGGTTGGCTGTTGCTTATTCGTTGTTTGCCTACACACAAGGAAACAAGTGAAGGTGAAGCAGTCAAATAAATTAATCATGACAGAGATGAGAAGACTTGGCAATTTCCCTAATGCAAAACAGTGAATTGCATGGATCACTTTTTGGTGTTATTGCCTTTTACGTTGTTTGTTGAGTTCACTGAGAGTGGGCCGAGAGAGAAGACAGGAGAGAGGGACATTTACGGAATACAATACAAACGTCTTTCAAGATGCGGAAGAGGAGGAGTGGGTAAATCTTTCTCAGGCTAGAGGAAATACTATCACTAGCCATTATTTTCGTGTAGACCTTCTCTTTAGCTTGTCTTGTTGGTTCGGTTACTCGGTTTCTCGAAGAAATTACATGGTTTCTTGGATGGACTTTCTCGTTTCATCTCCTCCGTTCGATTGTACAGAGCTGTATCGCCAAACATCATTGGCTCCCACTGTTGCTGTTGTTGTCATACGAAATACGTATGGATGTGGGAACTTAACTAGAACTATTTATTTTGTTCATTCGCTTTCTTCATTTTGTTCTTTGGAAGATGGCACAGGATAAATTAGCTTTCAGGAAACACAACACCATCCGTAAGGAAACGAAAGGAAATCCTTCAGGGTTACAAATAGGCAAAGACACACAAACAGGCAGTATGAAAGCATCACTTTCTTTCCTGCCGACAAAATCATAATTTACTGTTTCCTCAGGCCAAAGTTGAACAAAAAGCTATTGTAGTTAGTAAATAAGGTAAAAACCATACCATTACAAATGAGTGTATACTCTGCTGCCATGTAGAAAAAGTCCCATTTTGCTTTACTACTATTGCTTGCATTGCACTATTTAACTCCAATGCTTTAGTTTTGTCGTCTTTAGAAAAAGAGCATTTTTGGATTAGGTCGTTTGGGTGTGTACAACTACATAATAGTGAACAAGGGATGGGACTTTTTGGTACCCGTGGAGTATATGGTTGATGCCGTTGATGGTAGTATTTGGGCGGATACTTTGTTACGTGAAGTCAATACACATTTTTCACTAAGCCATCACCCGTCTTAGATAGATATCAACGGGATCAACAAAGCGTAGGAAGATGAAAGGAACTGGTATTTACGTCTCTAAAGGAAAATGAAATAGCCAAAAGTGGTCTCCTCTGTTGTACATTTTAATCTTTCTCTGTCTATTTTCAAACGGGTAAAGAAGAGAAAAACGTGGACATAAGCTCCCTTGCTATTTTCGTGTGGGCATTGTGGCACTTCTGTTATGACTGGCTCAGTTGTTGGTTGTGAGAGATGAGATGAACACGGAACGAGACTGTCAATTAAACCGAATTCAATTGAGAAATGCGAGTTGCTATATTGGTATATATGTACAATAATATATGGTATTACTTTACTTCAGACAGAATTTATTATTCAATGCTGATAATCCCCCGAAGCGATAACGAAAGGGCTTTCATCACATGCCAAATCCGCTGTTCGCTCTACGTACCCTCTTAATCATAAAAGTTGCCTCATCCTGTTAAGCTTACAACAAATATTTGATTTTCTAAGAAGAATTTCTTTCCTTTCTTCTAATGGGAATGTTTACAAATTATTATTGCAAAACGTTACGGGTTCAGATCTGTTTGCAGATAATCCAGTTGTTTAAGGCGTTGACTGTGTACACAGTACACACTATATCGACATAAGCGTGTCTTTCTGCATGCCCATCTATGTAATCTTTTTCATTGCTGTAAAGTTTACAGAATCGCTTTTATGAACCCAACTACAACCTGAAACTAATACTTAGCATATTTACATGAAGATATTTATAAGTGCTGGAAGAGTAGTGTTTCTAGAAGGGACATAACTCCATCTAGCACGATGTCCTATGTCCCTATATTTATGTGTATAGAGTTAAGTGACTGAATGCAAATATTATTACTATTGCTA
Organism: Coecobrya sp. COE2; assembly: GCA_027743765.1. Lineage (NCBI taxonomy): Eukaryota > Metazoa > Arthropoda > Collembola > Entomobryomorpha > Entomobryidae > Coecobrya > Coecobrya sp. COE2. Next base: position 13,912 of record JAHZMV010006436.1, read on the forward strand.
CATGCCTAGTTAGTCTATTATGACGGCAGCCCTATAAAAAGTAAAGTTTTTATGAGAATTAGTCTCCCGCTCAACTCCATATATCTGCCGTCTCCACGAAAGATAAAACAGTTTAGTTGTAGTGCACCACGTAAGTAGCGACGACGATGATAGAGCCATCATCATCATCAAAACAAGATGATTGTTTGTATGCATACAAAATAGTCGGGATAAAAGCAAGAAAATTTCATTCAAAATTTAAATTTTTTATGACTCCCTCACGTATCATGCTCAAAGTAACAACACTCATCATCGGAAACCAAGTGAGCTTCCCAGCTTCAACGAGTGGAAGCTAGCAATGAAGTTCTGTTGGTTGAGGTTTTGTACACTACACATCTATTACGGCTAACCGTCGTAGCAGAACAGAACGATCATTTTATAATACGGTTTTTATATGAATTCCCTTGCATTTCTCCACGTTTACTGCGCATTTCTTTCTTCTTGTTGCTTGTAGACGAAAAGCTTTCTAAATTTTAGGATGTACGAAAGTCTACCGTGGCTCTTAAAATACTTAACCTCAACGAAAGGAAAGAAAGGAAGAGGAGGTGGTGGTGTTAGTGTACAACCATTAGACGTGTGTGCGTGGAACGAAAGGGATATAATAATCATCATGAAGGCGGGCGGCATTGTCTGACTGAATGAGCAGCCATCATTTATGTACAAAACATAATAACAACTTTCACTGCGATATACAACGCCAATTTTTAGTAAGGAACAATTTTAGATGCATTCACACACGCTACCTACCACCATTATAATACTACTTACTATTATTACAAAAGTAATACTGCCGCTGCTGCATCCACACAAGAAAAGGAAAATAGAAAATGGAAACGTATCGGAAAAGTCACTGAACTGGAAAAGGTGGAAGTAGAGAAAGTGAAACGAATTGAATGTATGGAGTTTTTGAATAGGTATATAAGTATTTGCTTGAAGGCTCTTCAACAAATGCACCCCTGCACAATACAAGGAGTACCTTTAACGTACACGACTGCTTCGTAGTAAATGTATGCACAAGGCTTAGAGATTGGATGGATGATGATTTCTGAAATTGAAATTGAATGATATCTTCATCTTCGTTTTCCATGATGATGACGATGATGATAAGAAAAAAGAAAGTGGGAGAGCGAGCAGGATGTGTGTGTGTTACCGGCAGGGAAATTGCTTCCAGCTTCCTTCTATTTTCGCATTTCGTATAAAAGTCAATTCTCCGCAGCAGCAGCAACGGGTTTATTCAAATGAGAGTGGGAGAAGTAAAATACACGTAGAAAATAATACCAGGCTAGTACACATGAGCGATATATCATTATTGCTATCTAGAAAACAGGAATAATGTCCGCAATCTCGGTAAATCCGCGTCCTCATTTCTCTGTCTGTATACAGCTCTACCATCCATATCATCACCACCTTCATTTATTTTCCTGAGTACTTCCTACGACCGTCCGCACTGTACCTTTCATGGGAAATGAAAAAATTACAAATTCATTTCTATTGTGTACTCGTTACATATTTAGCTAGTATTTTGTACCGCAACTATACTTATGAATGGGTATTATTGAAATAATGATCAAAAGATGAAGAAAGTCGGTCTGTGGATTTGGTTTTGCTTTCGTCAGAAGGTGGATCAAATGAAGCAAAACTTTCTTTCCTAGAATAATATTTTAATATGTGGATCTTTGCGGCAGGGAAGCTAGCTTGTAAAATTTGTAAATATTACAAAAATAGAAACTATTTTGTAACGGTGCATGTCGAAAATGGGAGGGTTGTTTCTTTATTATAACTTCAAGGAAAACTTTACTAATACCAATCACTACTCTCTACACTTTACCTCAAATCTACAATAAATACAGCTTCGTGCTTGATGATTTCTTTCTTTGAAACAGCGGCGGGCCCATTAGAAGAACGTTGCTCATATACGCACTCATTTGAAGGGACTGAGACGAGCATTGAGTAAGTAAAAGGAATCGAACCGATAGGTCGAAAAGGCAAACAATTTGTTATTCATAAACAGAGTCAAAGAATAATACAGGAAACCTGCTAATGTTTTGAAATGTGAATATTCAAACAAAGCTCATTTTCTTCCCGAATCTATTCTCAACCTCGCTTATAAAGTAAACTTGAGAAGCTCTTGGAAACCCCTTTGTTCTAAAAATTTGTTTCATTCAAGTGTTCTGTTTGGTTGGCGTACACACAGAATAAATAGTTGGCACATGTACATTTCATTGTATGTTTTAATACAACTGCTCAGATTTTTAGGTTTCCTTAAGTCTATGAACACTTTATCTTTACAGACATTTTACTGCTAGTATGAGCACAATGTACAATAATATGATGAAACTATAGGTATATAAATTATATATGCAGCAGGTTCTACACAGCTTTCTCTGCCCATTTTCTTTTTCGCTTGGTCGGTTTCTTCCTGATTTAACTTTCTCTTTGCGCAAATAATGCTAACTATTCTATACACTTACTTCATATACACAAACTTTTCTCTTCGCATTCGTTTCCTTTCTTTTGTTTGATAGGTATACAGTTTAATACTGTTGTGTACATTGAAGGCATTGGCTGTACTATTATTAGACGATTCCATTTACGCATTTGTATTATGAACTGGAGTAGGCCATCATGATTCTCTCCATTTTCTCTGGCAATGGTAATGAGACATAGCAAGCTGATGTAGGAATGAGGAGAGAGAAAGAGAGAAACAGCAGCTCTCAGGGAATCATTTATACCCTTCTTACAATACATTCCACCGGAGCAGGGAAGGCAATAATTTCCTAATTTTTTAGTTTTATGATTTTTCTTACAAATGCCTCCCCCTTCGTCTTAACTAAATTTTTCTTTCGTTAACCAAAGTATAATCAGAATCACATTAGCATTGATTACCACATGCCCCAACCACCCAACCGAACTAACTTCAGCTAGTTGAACAAAAAGAGAGCGTATATAATAGGAAAGTGTCATACCACACGCAGCGTGAACAGAGGGGACGTGACGACGTCATAAAAGTAACGATACGACGGTCATGAGTCTTATAAACTGTGCATTACATTACACTGTGTGACTTTCGACAAATAGAAACTAAGAAAACTTTCTTCGTCTATGTAATATGTAGCAGCCAGGGGATTTTCCACAAAAAAACACCTATCAGTCAGTCCGGTACCCGAAGTAGGTCAAGTGATTTGCATACATAGATGCAACTGCGCAGCAGCACAAAAACATTCCATTTCTTTGTTAAGAATATGTACCTAAAACTTAAACTATTCCATTCAAGGAGAAGAAAAAAGATATTCATTCCTTTCCGAATGTTCATGCAACGAACATTAAAAGTCAAATCGTGCTCCCTGATTCTTTGTGTAGTCTTTGCTGTACATTTTTTTTTCATTTTGTTGTTGATTTTTTTTTTGCATTCCTCTGGAAACTTTATTTTTGGCACACACAAATTTTCACTTGTGCATAAGAACATTCCTGCATCTTTTGTGCATAAGCACCAGCACGTTATCTACGCTACAGTGTCCGAAATAGTAGACAGGAAGGAAGGAAGCATTCCATGACAACCA
>JAHZMV010006437.1:0-18984 GCA_027743765.1 Coecobrya sp. COE2
AAAATTCGAGATCCATGTCGTTCGGGATTCTCATTTTCGAGATCCGCACCGGACACGATAAAAAACCGCTGTTTCATGAGTCCAGTTAGTAATAAGTCATGCACATGTAATTCAGCTAAGTTTTTAACTTTCTCTGGTAATTCAAAATAGCTGCCTATCCTGACACGAATACAGCGTGGGAGCTGTTTGAGAAAAAAATTACAACGATTAGTGGGCTAATAAACTATGTGGAGGCCATGAAGGATAATTATTATCAGGTTCTTCAGCAGCATTATGATGACAATGTGATGTATATTGAAATGAGGGGATTACTCACTGACGTAATTATTCAGATTTTCATTAACAATTTTACTCATTTTATGTACTTTGTATACCTGTTATTTGCAACCATGCCTAATTTCATGCATTCAACAGGCTTACCACTTGAATCAATCTGAGCTTACTCCCATGGAAATACTTGCGCTTTACAAGGAAACTACTGACCAATTCGTTAGTGACCATTCCGATTTCTTGGGAGCTAAATATATTTATGCTCCTCATAGATTTCATTCAGGAGAAGCAATTCAGGAATTGTATGTCAATCCAACATAATGTTTAGCATTTTCATTCCAAAGGTTTTTAGTCTCATGTTGCCCCATGACTTTTCATTTCGTTTAATTTGATTGTTAAGGATCGATAATGCGGTGGTAATGAAAGAAGCTTATCCAGATTATTTTGCTGGATTTGATTTGGTGGGGCAGGAGGATAAGGGCACCCCATTGTTAGGTTTTCTACCTCAGCTTTTGAACGCAGCTTCAAGGGGCCTTAAATTTTTCTTTCACTCTGGAGAAACAGGTGTGATGTCAACTTTCACTATAACCATGCATAATGTGCTATTAAACTAAAGGAAATGGTTTATAATAATTTTTGATAACATTTTGTTTTCACACAAGACTGGCATGGTACAAAAATTGATGAGAATTTGTTGGACGCAGCTTTATTGAACACTACGCGATTTGCTCATGGTTATGCAATGTACAGTCATCCTTTAGTTTATGAACTGTCAAAGCAAAAGGGGATTGCCTTGGAAGTTTGTCCAATATCAAATCAGGTAATAGAGATGTTGTGTTAACAGCTAAATATGTTCGTAATAGCAAAAAAATACTTCATTAACTTGAATTGGCTTATGGAATGATTTAATTTGTGGAATTGACTTTTCAATATTAGGTGCTTAGACTAATCGAAGATTTACGGAATCATCCTGCTACAAACTATTTCAGGAACGGAGCTCCAACTGTTGTTTCCAGGTATAATATTTTCCCCTTTGCGAAAAAATATACTGTATCAAAATACCCTATGAATTAAAGCAATTAAGTTTGATGTAATATTTTCTTGGCTAATTATCCAGTGACGGACCTGGAATGTGGGGTGCTTCTGCATTATCACACGACTGGTACATGGCATTTATGGGGATTGCGGGAAGGAAAGCAGATCTTAAATTTCTAAAACAACTAGCCATCAATTCAATCACGTAAGAAATAAATATTTACTCAATTATTTTAGTCTTTCTTGTTCAGTCATCCGTATTTGGCAACTTTTTTAAACTTGCTGATTTTCAAACTGAATTTTACAGATATAGTGCAATGAGCCAAGCGGAAAAGGATAATGCGATGATAATGTGGGGAAACAAATGGGGTCAATTTCTTGACAAAGTCATTGCCGAATATGCTAATCTACTAGAACTAGACTCTCCAATGTCAAATTCAGTCTATTAGGCTTGTTTGATGCCGTACAAAAGTCCACAATTAATCAAAAAGATTCACAGAAACAAAAATGCTACACTGCTTATAGTAGCAAACTGTATGCAAAACCAAATGTTGTTCCTTACCGATTTAAAAAAAATAAAATTTAGAAGTTTTCATTTATTATCCTGAGAAATATAACTTTGATCATACAACACTTAAGATTTTCACAATAGTTCTAACCAAGCATGCATCTCTCCAACACAAACAATGACAGTGAAACTAGGAATACAGGTACTTCTACGGAAACAAGGATTATCAAGGATTTCTAACTGGAAGAAAACAATTATTATGCATGTAACTATATAGTCTATTATAAAGTTTACCGAGAACCATGATATATATTGCCTTTTGCGAAAAGCAGCGCTATGGGCACTTTTATTTGTAAAAAATACGTATTTTTCACGGTTAAATATTGCCGTTGCAAAAGTATTACATAACAACTATATCACGTATGAGCCACATGTATTGTACTCGAGGTAACCACCGAACACAAATAAGATTATATTTTTTTGCATAGTATTTTTTATATAATATTTGAAGAAACATTTGCAGATTATGCTACAACAACAACAGTATTTTCTCGAATTTTGCTACGAATTTGAGGCATTTTCGGCTGCCTCGATATTGCGATCGCGTTTCCTTACCATGTAACTAACTTACAGAATGTTATTAAAGTATTATACATTTTCAATAAGTGCGTTACAATTGTAAGTAAAACACGATAAATAGAAAATACGTAGAGTAATGAAACTTTAAATTTTAAGCAATTAAACCGGTTGGACGGACATCAATACTTTTTTCGTCTGCTATTAGAAAAAAGATCTTCCGGAAATGGTTCTCCAGGATCAATCACAAATTCACTTATAGCTTCTTGAATAGTTTTTGCATGACTGAAACCATTGTTGCCACTTGTACTGCTGCTTGCTTGACTGTCACTTTGATACCCTGAAGAACTGAGATATCCGTCTTGTTCTAGCACTTGTCTAATAGCTTCAGAACTAAACACTGGGGCAAGGAGAACTTCATCAATGTCAACGTCCGGACATCTACTTGTCATAATTTTTGCACCAACTGGGTACTTGGTGATGTTTTTCTCGTTATGACTTTTTAACAGTTTTGTAATTAGTTTGGCAGATTCCTTTGAGAAAAGGGTGTCGTAGTTGACATTTAAATTCTTGTGACTGAGCTGTAAACAAAGTAAAAAGAGATGGACATAATATGAGATCTGTTTCAATAAGAATTCACTCGCCGTTTATAAAAGCAAAGAAATATTATGAGGGATTTACCAAGGCAAGTACAGCATAAAAATGGCGACACGTTTCAGAGTTGTCAATTTTCTTCATGTGTGAAAAGATGTCATATAAACGAATCCAACCATTAGATCCGTCCACACTCCCTGCCACTGATGACCTCCTGGAGCAACTATTTAACGACCAATTTCTGTTATCTTCCGCCCTAGGAGACTCAGCACCAATAGGTGTTGGAATAGGTGACAGTGGGCATATCATGTCGTCACTTTCCCCATCCTGGCTTTCTTTCAGTGTCACGTCCATAACTTCCATCTCATACTTCTTTACATCAAATAAACCCTGTTCGGCCTCCCTCCTCAGTACAGATTTTACTCTGTCTTCAAATTCCTTAATTCGTCTAAAGACCATTTTATCCCCATCGGTTCTCTGAAATTAAAATAGTATAAATTGATATTAAAGCATTCTTAACAAACATTCATTAAAGGTAAACGTAACTAACGTACCACATGCCACTTTTTGTATCTGCTACAGATTATGCGTTTCAGAGTGGCGATCATTTGACTGACAGGGACCTCTGCGTCTGATTTGGACTGCTTTCCTTTGTGATATTCCTCGGATGCCTGATGTCGTACCTGATTGAGTAGTTCTGCTATTGAAGAAATCGTTTGTTCACTTTCCGACATTTGGGAGTCATTTAATTCCAGCACCTTTGCCACGGCGTCTTTTTCTGCTCCATCTATTCCATTGAAAAAATGCAAGGTTCCAATCAGTTCTCAGTTCAACTAGACTAGTTGTAAATGTACGTGTGAGGATTATTTATTTATTTATTAATGGCTACACTTACCATTTTCACTTCTCTTAACTAATACACTGTTTTGGCTGAGTAATGACACAGCTTGGAGAAATTTTTGTTGATAAGCTTTGAACATATCGTTGTGCATGAGACCATAATCGAATGGCAACTTGTGCATTTCTTGAATAAGCGCGTGAAAACTTTCTTGTACGTCATCAGGTAGGTGGTCCAAAGTTTCATATTGGTGGCCGCCCAAACCGGAAGCCATGGCAAGCCTTAACGCGGACTGAATTTTTTCATCTTCTAGTTTTTCAGCATCGGAGGGTTCTGTAATTGCTGTGTGGCAGGCTTCACAACCATCGTCATCATTAATTTCATTATTGTTGATTGTAACTTTCTTCCTCTTTCGTCCAACTTGAACTTCGAGAACCGGCGGGAGTACTTCATCAACATCAACGTCACCGTGTAGCTGGATGTACTCCATAAGTTGGTTCCATTCGTCTACACAAGAGATCAGTTCAGGTGGATCGTCATCGTACTTCCTTTTCTTGAGTGAATAGTCCCTTTCCTTTACCTACGATAAATTAATCACGTGTTTGTGAAATGACGTTGTTCACGTTGGTTGTTATTCATAAAGATATTTCTGCTAACTAAACAAACCTTTTCAATATTTAGTATGTTTTTGAGCCTATCCGACTGTCTCCTAGTACAACGCATGGGAATTTCACTCAAGATTTCTGATTCCAATTTTTCCCCTTCTGCCACAATAGGTTCTTGTTGTCCCGCGGTATCTCCACTACCTGAAAAGTGATTAGACTTTAGTAAGCGCACAATCTCATTAAAGTTCAAAGCAAATATGTCACTTTAAAATATATTACCATCGGGGTTTTTATCACATTCAGCTTGAGTTCCTTCCAGGCCACCACCCTCAGCAGATTCATCCACTTTCGTCTCTGAATCGCCATTTGACGCCACTCCCTCCTCAATAGCACCCGTAGTATTGGAATGTTCTTCCGTGTTTGTACCTTCTAAATTGACAACTGCCCGATTCTCCGAATCTGGGTTATTGCTTTCGCTTTTATTTGGATCATTCTCTGTGCCAGTCGCTTCTATTGGAGGCACTTCAGCTTCACCACCTTCTTTCGGAGCATTTTCATTTGAATCTTCCGACTTTTTCTCTTCTGATTTATCTGCATCGGCTGTTTCAGCTTCTCCCTTCTTTTTTCCTCTTCTGCCCTTCACTGGAATTTCCCTGCAAAACAATCGAGTTAGTTAAGTTAAATGTTCTTGTATTATATTTCCTACAGTTTAAGTTGATATTTCAAAGGTCTTACTTTCCAGACAGGCGATTAGCAATTGCTAATACCTCCTCGTGCAGGGTTTTTACTTGTGTACTATATACATGAGTTACGCTGGAGAGTAGCAACGCGGATTCGGCGAGATCAACGTCACCCCCTGCGTTTTTGTCAAAGTGGTCAAATACATCATCGACAACCTATAAAACAGTTTAATACACATACGACACATTATTGTAAGATTCTTAGGCAAATTGTTTTATACTTTCTACAAATATATATAGCACTTGATGTCAAGAGTTCTTACATTTTGCAAATCTTGGTCAAACGGATCAGAAATTTTCTTTAGCTTCAACACTGTTTCTTTGGCTTTTGCTGATAAATGACTATTGTAAATTTCATCATTATCAATCGTCACTTCAGAAATTGTTCGTTCACTGATTTGTTTCCGGCGCTTTGGAGATCTCACATTTGATCTATCCTGCGCACGTTTCCCAGGACGCTTTAAAGGATTTTGACTAGAAGGCGATATGCTTGGACCTGGAATACTACAATAAAAATTTTCACATTAAATATTAAATTGTCATTTTTTGTCTATAATGCAGTTAAAGTGCATATATAATGACTTTACTTACCTGACATCCATATTTTGAAGGAACTTCTTTTGTACTTTCACTTAAAGACGTATATTGTTATTGTTGGTTGTCATTATAGTTGCAAGTATTATCCTTGAATTTATTATCGAGTTTATCGAGTATAATATAAAACGTGTCTTATCCACACCTTTTTTCTCTCATCATATTACTGAGTTGTGTAAACATTCATTTCCTCATACAAGCATTTTTAATTGAACCACTTTATCGGTTAAAGGTCAACTAAGCAATCAACTCATCCAACAAAACTTGTTTTCTGCTATGAACGATCAGTTCGAGAATGAAAAGCATTTCATATTCACATTTTTAATGAAAATGAGCAACTTCATGGGACAAAGATATTTGACGTGCGACACTAAAACTGACTTCACATATAAAATTGAAAACAACACCAATCAAATGTCCGCCACTAAGTGTTTAGCAAATTAAACAAAATTCCATCAGTAAGTTCCGAAGAGACACATTTATAAGGGAAGTTGAAAGTTACTATTGCCACAGTTGCATTTAACATTTTCATGATCCCCATAATTGACAACTTTAGCAACTCGCAAATTATGCACACACCTTGTAATTCTGCTGTAAACTCGAAATATTTATTCTACTATCAACTACTACAAAATAGGCCGCACGCACACATTAAACATTAAATATATGTCTTTTTGAACATTGAAATATTTCGGATTATTTTTCAACAAGGTAAAATAATACACGATAAAAATACAACCAAATTGGCAAGTAGTTTTTTTGTAAAAAATCCGACTGACTCCTTATCCAATACAGAGTTTACACGTGTAGTTAAATATACTTGGATTATACACTTTATAACAATTATTTCCCAGAAACCGTATACATTTTTCCCGTTTGGTAATCTATGTTCAATCCTCATTTCCAACTACAAGAAAACCATTCATTTTCCATTTTCGCTAAACCTCGGATAAAATTAAATTAGCATTTTTTGCAACAGCGCCGTATCTTTAGTTCATTCCGATTTAAACTGTGATAACACAGAGAGGTGGAGTTACAGAAAGTCGCTAGCACATTTATTTATTTCTTAGCATTCCCATTTAGCACAAAAGTACGCCCGTGATTTTACACACACAACAAAGCTCTCTATTTTTCTCCTCCTCCACACTAGTTACTGGAAATCATTATAAAAATTTTGTTCACGTCAACACGTGATGCGTCCATAGAACTGTTGTTACAACAGCATATTATATAGTATTCCAATAAATGATCTATAGAACATATACAAAAAATTTCAATTACAATTATCTTGCACAAGGATTCTTGAAATAATTAATAAACCAAATAGCCAATATTTTACACTAGCTCAGGTCAAGCAATTATAATAGTCCGTGTTTCTATATAAAAATGCTGCTGGTGTTGCTAAAAGCATTGAGACGAGTCCCAGGCCCAATTCCCATGCTATCGTTGCACGGATTTTTTTAAAAGGTAGATTCATGAAGCCATGAAGCGTTCTTGCTCTGCAAACTCTTTTAGGTGATGTATGTATCCTTTTTAAGTGGATATAACAGCTTTGAAAGTCATTCCTCTAACACCATGCAAGCCTTTTTTTGCTATAGTTTTATCCTTTCTATATTAGCTAGATGAGCATTTTATATATAGGTGGCTTACGGAATTGCAGACCTGTGGTGTGTGAAGCAAGAGATATTCTTATAAAAAATTGTAGATATGTATGTATAAAAAGTATAAGAAATTTTTATAAGGATCTTTATATAGGTTATGGGACAATCAACTCAACTTATTAAGCTGCTCAGGCTACCTAGAGATATGGACGATGGCCACAGGGGCTAAGCGAGATTTTATATTGGATGAATTATTTTTTAGTCTCGTGGGGACCTATTGAAATTGGTGTGATGTGAAATTGGCAAGAAAATTAATTCTAATTATTTTGAAATAAAATTGTAGTATGCAAATTGGATATTCATGGGTAAAAATTCGACCTAAAATAATATATGGTGAGGAAATTTTTAAGCCGTTAGCTTGGTACTGTGGCCACTCATGGCCTGACCAGTTATCATAAAACTACATGTATGACTGCATGTATTTATAATATAGTGCATAACACTAACCCTATGAATTGACTTGGTCTATAATTATAATTAATTGCTAGCATTGTGGGATATGGGAAAATAGAGCGCCACACGGCACCGCCATCACCATCAGATTTTTCATTTTCATAATTTAGCAATTATTGGCAGGAAATGTTTTAGACGAAAGACGTTAACGCTACAAAATATGTATGATGATGTTTTCAGTCTTTTGGAGCTATTAATTAATAATCATGGCTTTGGTAAAAGAGATAAATGTTTGAAACGGAGAAAAGTTATTGCGAGAATGCTAGATTATAAATTACATTAAAAAATCTGAGAACATGAGGAAGGTAAAGAATTTCAGAAACAATGTCATATTTCCGTTTGTCGTTTGTAGGAGAGCAGTTTTGTAAACATCAAATCGTACTCAGTACTTTATTGAAAAAGATAGTATGCGATTTTAAAAACGACATTTCTGATTCTAGCTTTTCACAAAGTATTCAAAATTTAGGTTTTGTTTAACTTTTAAGTTTTCCACTTGATTTCGAACTTTAAAAATTTTTCTTTTTACAATATTTCAAGGTCGATATGTCGGTGAACCACGAATTTTAAAGTAAACCAAAATTATTTTATCATTAATTAAATATTATACTTATATTATAGCGATTAATTTACTGATTGTTCTTCAATGGCACCCAGGACATTTCCAATTTTAACGCCAATGTGTATTGTCGTACGTATATTTTAGTCGATAAGCTTCAGCAACGATCAGGCCTATCTCCGAGCTTTCCCAGTTTTGTGTAGGTAAATTCTGGAGTAATAGCATCAATCCCTGCAACCATCAAACAAATTGTAGAAATAGCACTTGCTTCTCGTATCAAACTCTTAAATTAACATTTTCAAACCTGAAAGTCCTTTTGTCGAATAAGCTGGTGGTTGCTGCATTTTTTAAACCAGAAATACAATTATTTTAAAATTATGTATGCATTAAATAAAATGTATGTATGTAGATGATAATGAATATCACAACTAACCATCTATGCGCTCAATCAGTTCCTTCAATTTTTTCACCTTCTCTTGGATACCAGTCTGAGCAAATATATAGTTGACCTGTATACTATCAAGAAACTTTGACATGCACCAGTACGAGTCCGCCTCGATGTTATTTCTCACTTCGTCTTTTAGTCTGCCTACGTCGAAGGTCTCCACTTCCACATCTAACACCAAAAATCATATTGTTTATTACACTCGTCAATTTCACAGTTTCCTATTTTAATTTATTTGTTCAAAAGTAATTGTACATGTAAAATATTTGGATATGTTCACATACGAACTTACCAGGAGGAAGGACTTCTTCCAGGAAGACAACGAAGAATGGGGTCACCAAATCATTCATACCCTGAACGTATCCTGAAGCAGGATGGCGAATTGCCCATATGAAAAGAATTCTTTCGAACATCTCTTGAACCACTCGTTGTTGAAACAGGGCAATCAATGGACACATTCTTGGGATATCAATATGAATCTGGACACACATTCATAAAATATAGACAATTAGTCACCAGCAAAGAATTACTAGACACGTGGCTATTAACATCATAATGTATGAGTAAATACTTGGCGAAATGTGTCTTGATGGGACTCCTCTTTCCTAGAATCATAGTATTGTTGCACACATTTCCAATACTCTTCCCGTTTTCTTCGTAAGGCTTCTTCTCTTCGTTCGATATTTGCAGGTAGATAACCCTAAATAAATATTCAGAAAAATTAACACCATGAGTAAGTTTGGCAACCAATATAGCCAAATGAATGACTAACTGCAAGAAGCTTCCAGGTCGTCCCTCGTACTGACACCGGAAGTCCGGAATAGCTCAGAGACTGCAATTCCTTCAGATCTGTACTACCTGTTCCTTGAAGTAGACTTCGAATTTTATCAGCCTTAACTTTCTCACCATCAGTTTCTGCAAAGTTTAAACATTTGTCAATCATATAATACCAAATAATATGCACTTTCTACAATAAAAATGTGTATGTTAATCAATTGTTTGTCATTACCAAGTCTATTAATAACTCTAGGTTTCGTAGATATACTGTTTCTGTGGGCACCAGGCACTATAGAAGCTTCAGCATTCCCATTTGGTAAACTTGTATAAATTGCTGAAGGCTCTGGTTTATAAGCAGTTTCTAAATAGGACAAAAAATATAATAAGCCATGTCAAACTTTATTTTATATCAACAAATGCAGTTACTAAATGAGAGAACAAATACTAACCAATGTTTGCATTCACAATAGCTTTTGGACCCGGATTTATTGAACTAGATGGCTTGGAGGTGGTTGGTACAGATTTTTCTACATTGCAGTGATGAACATCGGGCTGGACATTAGGAGGCTTTGTCGGAGGACTGATAGATCCACTTCTGTGACTGTTAATCACACTGAGGGCAGTAGATTGAGCGACCTTCTTGCTAATTTTGACATCAGCTATAAAAATGGAAATAATAACACGTTGTTAGAATTCATTCACACATTTCCCACCGTCAAAAACAAACTGGCATTACAATTAACGGCCCCTTAGCCTTACTTGATGAAATAACTGAGAACTCATCATCCTCAATGTCCCAGGCATCCCTAACGCTATCCTGGAAATCTTGAAAAGATGATGTTCCACCGGAAGACTTCGGTTTCGTCCACGACATGCTTTCTTTACTTGGACTTGGCCTGTAAATTAAACAAGTACATTCAAGTTAGGTCAATTTCATTCAACATTTAAGCGACATTAAATTCAGCTATTGATAAAATAGTTATATTAAGTTATTTACCATCCTGGTACTGTTTTGCTATTCTTCTTCCAGAATGACATTGCCGGCTCGGCATTGTTAGGATCCTTGTTACTTCCACATTTCTCCATTAACCCGTAGCGGTGTACGTCTGCAATGGGCATTTAGTTTATTAGTTTAACACTCTTTAAATGCCTTAACACAATTACTTAACTAACTGACTGAATAAGATGAAACCAGCTAATATAAAAACAACATCAGTTGCCATTGTCACAGTACTCAAATTGTCTATTTCTGCCGTCAAAAAGCTGTCTTCAAAAATACTATTTTAATTACTGTTGACTAGGCCAATAAAAATAATGCATTTTCCTGTAAAATATCTTCTATCTCTACGATACCCAAATCTGTAACAGAACGGTTATTTAAAACTGTCATCATCCCAGTTCATTAACTCTAACCCATAATAAAACCTCTCAAGACACATACATACTAATCACAGCTAATTTAACCGCATCTTGTCACCAATTAAAAATATGTTCCTACAAACCACACATCATCCTAATCAACACCTCTACTTTCCAAACCCATCCAACTATATTAAATGGCCGCGTCGACAAAAATTTATCTTTCCCTACCTTATCCCCAAATATCCTCCATATTTACAATCACTAATCATTACATCTCAGTAAATAAACCCTAATCATTTCATCCTATTTACATTCCAATTTATCACCCCATCCAACTTTAATCACCAAACTATACAACTATACAATCATCAGTTATCTCTTACCTTGACTCAGCTGACAAAAAATATGTGGCTTATTTTCACACAACTTTAAATAAAGTTAACTAAAAATTATAAACCACCAGCACACACACCACCACCAACCACCGGGATCACTTTATATTTTATATCCGTTAAAACTTTTCCTCTTCCCCAAGTACTACACCTGTAATTAGCAAACCGTGAAAGAGCTCTAGTATAATATATACTATAATTAACTTAATTGTTCAGACTGACAGTGGTTTTTTATATTTTGTCAATAGGGTTACTTTTATGTTTTGCGCCTCCTTCTGCCACCTCTCTGGCCTCTACCTGTGCAGCAGATAATGACAAGAGATTGTACAAAAATGCGTCGATGTAGAGTTGTCTATGCTGAGCTTATAAACACACACTTTAATTATGGCATCATTTTAATCCTCAAAAAATATTGTCATCTTTTTATATATACTAATTGGTAATTATAATTAAAAATAATAAATATGAAAAATTAAATGTGTATGTGCGGTGGTGTGTGTGTGCAAAGCAAAACGAGAAGTCAATGTACAGTACTTATAAGACGGGATTGTACTTTTAGAGAATCTTGTATCTCCTCTGCTTAAATTGCAAAAATGTTGGATACTGTGGCTGGTTGGCAAAATTTTTTTTGAAAGACTTACACCTGTAGTAACATTATATTTGTTGCTTGTATGAATATCGATATATGTTATATAAAATATATGTATGTAAAATGTATATATGGATGGAAAGGAAAGATTTGCCAAGTTTTGCAAAATGTTAGAGAGAAAATGTTTTCATGAAAGATGGGTTATCCTTGAAAATCAGAAGAAGGGATCTAATGCCAAGGTGTGTAAAGAAGATTGGATAAAAGGTTAAATGTAATTTAATTTGGGATTCATTTGGAAACGGATTAGATTGATGGGGACGAGGAATGAAATGGGGAGACAATTTGGAGATGAGAAAGTCATAAGCGTGTATATATAAATATGTCTGGGTTGTTAGAATGATGGATGCAATTAGGAAGATGGATAGTTTTATGGAATGAAATGTTAAATGTTAATTGTATCTGAAAGGTAGATTGTTGAATGTACGCAAAGGCTGGAATGTTTGCATTTTCAAATTGTAGGCATTTGTCATATTCTTTGTTCTCTAGTCACGCTCATTCTAGTTGTTGCACACAGGTATTCCCTATAATAATGGCTTTGGTTTTTTTGTAGAATGAGCAAATATCCAGGAGCAATGGATAGGTAACTGTCGATTTCATGTTGGAAATTGGCTTGTTTTAAGTCACACGGGAAACCTGTTACCTTTTTCATGAAAATTGTTTTCTTTAATTTTAGTATTTTTTGGGGAGTTGTGTGAAACTGGGAATTGAATGAATGTTTGGGGCCATTTGTCCCAGTGGGACAGTAGAGAAAACTCGGTCTCACTTTCTACTTTAGTGAATGAATGAATGAGTTGTGTTTGTATGAAAAAACGGATTGATATTTACTTGTTTGCTTAGTTCTACCTTTTTTGGTACTTTGGAAGCTAATTTGGAAGTTGATCTACTTGTTTTAATATTTGCTTTTGTTTTTGCTTTCATAATATAAGTTTTTTTAAATGTAATTTTATTTCTTGTTAACTCGAATTATGATTTAGTAACAATTCCCTAGAATGTACGCCTACATCAATTCTCTGTTTATGCGTTTGTATATAAATTTACAAAGTATTTGCAGGCTGAATGGATTGATTCACTAGAAATGGTGAACACTTGAAATCCTAGCTTGTGGACAAGATACTTTTATCAAAGGTTTTTAATAAAGCTTACGACGTTTCCCAGAAAAGTTGCCAAGGTAGAGACGGTGGAAATAATCTTAATCCAGCATCTCCATCTCAAAAAATAAAGTAGGATGTATTTCCAATCGATCGATTCATGGATGCAGTTTCCAGTGGAGCATTTTTCAACTTTCGTCATTCTTGAATGCTATTTCTGCAGCGTATTATGAATGAATATAAATAGAAAGAAATGAACAACTAGGGAATTGGAACGGTTTTCTTTCCTAACAAGATAATTTGCAATAGGTCTACAATTTGTGGCTCAAGTAGTAACCACTAAACTAAAGTGTAGGTATCATGACATGGGGCAAAACGATATATACCACAATTCATTATCGCCATTACCTTGAATATCAATGATGTTATGATTACCATATTGAATACCATTTTAATTAAACCCTTTTCGTCTTGCTAATTGTCCAGTTATAAAAATGTAACCGAACAGATCTTCCGGTGAGGCCATACGAAGACTCGATGGCTTGCTAGTTTGGAAGAATGAACAACAAAACTACTATCTTAACAGCTTGACGCTTCCTTCATTCTCATGGCTTTCTTGCTCACACTTGTTAGATAATCTATAGGTAAACTGAGGCCGTATTAAAGTTGACAGATACACAAAACAGTTGTACATCATGTAAAACTTTGACATACTAATTATGCACATAATGCAACGATACAGAGAAATGGTCATTAAGAAACCCGCTAATTGAACCGTTTAGTAAGGTAACTTATCAATGTGAATATTTTAATTGCATGTTATTCCCCTTCCAGAATTTTACACATATAAGTTTAATTTACACATATAGCCCCTGTTTTAATTTACTAAGAAACTAAAGATGATCAATTGCCACAAAATTTTGTGCTATTTTTTCTCGAAGCAGCCAAATATAGCGTTTTTTTGTTCATCTCATATCCCTCGGATATCGGATGAAGTTGTTCATAAACACGTTTTTTATGACTTGATATTATGGGTACATGTGAGTTGTTTATTAGATGAGAGAGATGCAACATGCCATTCCTATATACACGGGGCATTATCATTGTAACGGTGTAACTTTTTCACTCTTAACGATGTATCCACACAGGTTTACTTTAAGGGCAGCATTGCAATGCCGTGTTGAATGCAAGCAACTACATTTACTACAATTACATCTCATAATAAAAAAAATCATGCTTGTAGGTTTATAGTTAGCATTTTTTTATATCATCACGTTATAAATACCTAATCAAAATAGTAGCCTTCTTGAAAAATGTTGTAAAGTGTGCCTTTTTACAACATTATTTGTAGATACAAGCCTATTCATAGATATATTCACCTATATCATGAGACTACGTCCATCTAAAAAAGCTTGCCAGTAGTATACCGTGAGGTGCACTTGTGTCTTTTATTGATTTCGTACTGAATGAGCTGAGGGGAAGTTGGGGATACCAAAAAAAGATGTAAACATACACATATTTTTAAACACACATTTACACACACGACATGTGTGTGTATATGTGTGTATGTAGGAAAAAATAACAAGAAACTGTAAAAAAATGAGGAAAAAAGGGAAAGTAGTTAACTTACAACAAGTTCTTCTCGTGGTTAATACACTGTTTTGTTGTATACAGTTAGTTTTATACGGCAGCCTAGACCACTTTAAATGTTAAACAAACGATATCACAAGAAAAGCCAAGTAAAAAACATATAAAGCTATTTTCCCATGTAAAGCAGTTAAGCTAAACCGTCAAGCTAGTCAGTATATATAATAGCCAGTACTTCTGTTAAAATTCCGTATAAAACTTACACACTACATAAATCACTACTGTAAACTATACTTAAGTCAAAAGTAGTTTAAAACAAATACAATGCAATTTTTAAGGAAAGGAATGTTGTGAAGCAGTTTAGTAAACTGAGTGAGTCAACGCACAATTCAATATACAGTACTACTAATTATGATGATTCTTTACTATACTTTCTTATTCTTAAAGAACGCAATGGGAGGGCAACGGCTACTGCCACGACATAAAACTGCTACAATTGTATATACCTATGTAACTTAACTGATGAGACTAAATATTAACGTGTTTGTGTGCGTTAAAGGCAATATTATCTCTGTAGAGTTTATAAACATACTTACTGCAATAATGAAGACTAAGTAAGCTTTCTTCCTTCCTTCCTATAAAGCTTTGTTGTGAAGACTCTCAGAATGAACAAAGTGCAACAACGCCAAGTAATCATAGGTACACAAAGGATAACGAGTGACCAGATCTTCTTAAAATCACACCAGCTCTACAACCACGATAATCTTTAGATATATACACATATTTAAGCAGGATGAATGAAGGATATCAAACTTCTGGTTTCGTGGTGCAATTGTTAAGTGCAAAGGAAAATGACTTGTTTATTATTACAACGACTGGGATCAGTCTCCGCCACTCTGATTATTATGATCATCGCAACAGATTTGTACTAGTAGTAATAATAACACTCCTGCTGCATTTTACTAAACTGTTGTTTATTACAATAATCATAAGAAGAATAATCATACCTCGACTAGGTCGCTTCTGTTGTGCTGCTGCTGGCGTTGTAAAAACTGCAACAATAACGTCTGCCACATCTTTTTATCATTATCAGTGCTGCTGTTGTAACCATAACCGTTACTACGCTATGACGACAAGAAGGATTATTTCTTTATTGTACAAATCCACTGACCTAAAAACATTATTTCAGAGAAGCAGGTGCTTTCCTACATGAGGAGACTGAGAGACGAGTGGTGGTGGTGTGCGCCGTTTTTATACGCGCAGTGTGAACCGACTAACTTTCATACTTGCACAGTGTCTGCCATCATAAGTGCTAGTAGTACTTCTAGATATTATACTCCTGCTTTAAGGGACAGCTTAATGGCTTTCGAATATGTCACTTGACGAATCTCAGGATTTCCTGTTGTTGCCAATTTGCAATAGCAAATCATTCAAGAAGACGCCACCATCATCATAATAATCATTGCTTTTACTTGTTCGCATTTGTCGCTCGTGAGCGGAGAGCGCTGTAACATTTTTTTTCTGCGCGCTGCGTTGCTAAACATTAATCATCAGATTTTGTGCTGATTGTCATTCACATTTAAAATTTTTACATACTTATCATCATCATCATCACAGAACCATATAGTCAAACAGACATGTACGCTATTGTACCGAATAACACGGAATACTCAGTCGAAATCTGCCATAATCACAATAGTTGCTTCCGTACCAACGTGAGGGATGGCAATGATGCGAGCGAATATTGCTAATCGTTGACGAGCGGTGCGAAAGAAAAAAATATGTAGTTATAATATTTTATTGCGAAGAAGGAATGAGAAGGTGGAGGAATGCTTCCCTGCGCTGCAAAACTTGCAATTACAATTTGCAAGGTAAAATGTAAGTAGTGAAACGAAGAAACAAATTGGTGCCTTGTGCAAATGAAAATGGGCTTCATGATTTTAAGGTGACTTTATATGAATTCATATATTTTTTCTGTTGGTTGTTATTACTGCCAACTATATCGTCAGGAATTGTAAAAGACTTTCATTATTTGACAGTCATTATTTCTTTGGGGAATTTTTTGACGTTGGTTTCGCCACAGTTCACAAGTTTTGAAGGAATTTGATTGTTGTCATGAGAAGTATGTGCGTGTGCATTGTTGATTGTACTTGCATGGAAGAAAGTGTCAATGTCATCGGCATGTTTAACGGAGTGTAAGTGTTTTTGGGATCGGGTGGAACTGCTTTCTTAGCTGGCGTGATATAGATTGTCATGGAAGCCAGGAATGTTTTCAATGTGCTTCATCATACTTGCTGAAAACCGCACCGGAAATTGGGTTGGTGTGACAACTTTGATTACTTGCATTAAAGGGACGAACGTGGAATAGAATAAAGGGAGGAGGAGATGGTTTTTTTCTAGCGGTTCTTGTGTGATAACTTAACATTTGTTTTCGGTGAATCAAATGTGATTTGTACGGATACGTGTAATAAATTATATATGCTTTTTCGGTGTATATTTGAATGTTAATTTTGTGCAATTTTTCTCGTTTTTCTTGTGATTCCTGCTCAAAACTTGATACTAGTCGTTAAAAAAAATCGTTACACGTGTATAATACATATAAAGCATTTTTAAATGAGAAATGTTCAAGCTTCCGGTCTGCATGGAGGACAAGCAAATATCAGTGATCAATTAATCAATACTAGGTATTTAACAATAAAATTTTCAAACAATTTATTGTGCACAATAGTAGAAAAATATTCACGCTTTATTACAATACAGTAACTATTTATATATTAAACATTTATGTGCTTATTTATATACATACTTGGCATTTACTGCATTCTATTGTCGTGCCAGATTTACGCTGCGGAAAGTTTTAAACCCTACAGCAAATATTAAAATAGCTTTGTCAAATTTAAGTAGGTTGCTTGTAAGAAATGCTCGTGTGCTAATTTTATACCTTGAAAATGCATAATATTCCAATTCTTTGCTACTTGTTAAGATGAACGTTAGAATTTGTAAGCAATTAAACCAACCTATGCATACACAATTCATAATTATTGTGCAAACATGCATAAAACTATAACCTGTATGCATATATGCAAAAAGAAATCAGGCATGCAGCAAGGAAAAAAACTGTCAAGATGAAAAATGATTCTGTGGTAACTCCTTTGGCAAATATTATTGCTACCAAATTGCTAGTACCTTTTTGAAGTTTTGAAGCTATGGTTAGAAATTATTTCGTTTTGAAGGATATATTCTTTCATGTTGACCATGTTTATTGTACACGCATGATTTCCGCTACTAGCCATAAAACTAAAAACGCAAGGAAGTAAATGAAAATGAATTTCTTTTTTTCAACCATGACAACGTAAAACTGCATAAAAATCAGGTTTACCAATAGCCGACATCTTTTTGCGCTGCGGTTGCCTTAATACTGAGAGTTTCAATCCACTTACACAGGTTTCAGTTGAGTAAATCGTTCAATAAAAAGTGGCATGACGGTCTGCCATGTGCCATTTTGTACCTAAAAATCTTCATGAGATCTCTCTGCAAACAAAATTCAGAATATGAAAGGCTGACGACACTACTTTCGAGGGGAAGATTTCAAGCGACAGGTTAAGAATTATTTGTAATACCGGCAAATGAGCATGTTGTTGTGTTAATAGAAAATATGAGTCATCATACAACACGAGATATATGTCAAAGGTTAGTTATATGTATGTAAACATAGCTCTCGACCGTTATCTTGACTCAGGTGTCAAGGTCAAGAAAATAAATGCAACTTATAGGATGAGTCATAATATCTTTCGATGTCCAGATATAAGGTCTGGTTTTAAATTATTAATTAACATTCATATGGAAAATATTCAGGATTGTCATGGAGAAAGATAAATTGATTACATAATATGGGTCTGAGTTAATTGTGCTCAGAGGCTTTTTTTGAAAATTTCATTTTTGACTTTTGGCATACATGTGCCTGGTGCCTATTTTCAGCTGCTGCTGAAGAGATCGATTTTTTTATGGAAAAGTAGAGCAAAAAATGGAAGGCAATAAACGTCGCCAAACTAGGGATATCCATTACAATATCAATCAATAAATTGATCATTAAATAGTCTTGCTTATTATTTTTTATTGGCCTAGTAGTGCTCAGTATATCATGTCAGTGAAGTCGTGAGTGTGTGAAGTATACAAAAGTAGTTCCCAGAAATAATTAAATTTAAAAAATAACTACTGAGCCGAATTAGATGTGCAATATATCGTTGTGAAGTG
>JAHZMV010006438.1:0-15584 GCA_027743765.1 Coecobrya sp. COE2
TTATATTTGCCGCAATCTTCTTCTTTTTGCTCATTTTAGTTACTAACACCGGCGTAAGGAAGCACTCCCTACATTACGTAGCCGACAAAGTGGACGCGGCTCGTTTTTACGCATGCGGCGGTGCAGGCATGGTCTGCGCGTGTGTGGTATGGTGACAAACAACACAGGAATCAAAACAAAAATCATATGTGATGGAACATCCGCAGGTAGACTCTTGGCTTATTATTAGGATATCAAATTTCCTCAAAAACTGTTAGGAATTTTCAAAATATCTCTTCGGATTGTTGTTATTGATCGAAAATAGACCATAAACCATGTGTTACATGTATATGCTACCCTTTGAAATATTGAAATCGTCAAGGTCACCAAGATTGACCTTTGACCTGAAATGCTTTTAATTGTTGTGTTGGAAGTCTTTGGTCATTGGTTATTGTTTGTAGAAAACAGTATGTCCATATGTGTAGTTCGCCGGTAAAATACCCTATCAGCGTTTATTTTGGTTAAAAAAAATATTTTGGGGTGTTCTTGAGTTCGGAGCAGTATAGATTTTGCGAAACAAAAAATTAAAATTTGAATTGGGAGATAAAATTACGTGCACTGATGCTTTTTGACATGGAGAGTACAACTGAGTAACAAATACTCGTTCAAAAATTAAGTTTCACTTTGGAAAATGTATGCTACTCCGACCTCAAGAACACCCCAAAATATAAAAAACCAAAATAAACCTCGATGGGATATTTTCCCGGCGATCTACACATATTCCATTCTGTTGAGAAGTTGTGAGGAAAAAACAATCTTTGTTTTTGAAAATTTCTCAAAAACTATTAGGAATTTTCGAAATCTCTTCGGAATGTTGTTATTAATCGAAAATGGACAATAACTGATGTGTCACATTCAAAGCCCTTTAATAGGAAGCACATTCCTAGTCCTATAGTGATAGTTACGATAATGTGAAGATTTACAAAGCCAGGAAAATTCGGCATCTTGGCATGAGGCAGGGCAGGGGGACGAAACGGCTCCAGATCGATGGGAGACAAAAATTAGATTAGAAAAAAAAGATTAGACTGCAATTTTTGGTACAAGCAATATTTAAATACGTCAATAATTGAATGTAAACTATTCACTCTCAACAATCAAAACCACCACTTCCGGTCTATTAAAATTAATTCAGCCATGGTCAGAATAAAATGCGAAGTTATTGATTTCTCTGAAGAGCAATCTTCAGTCACTTCCTTGCTAGTGCTGCCATACGTCCTATATTATATAGGACAGTCCTATATTTAGGCCCTGCATTTAACATAGATAGGTATACACTTGTATATATACTTATATAAGGGAGGGTATACAGTGTCCTATATTTTCATTTTCAAAATAAGGCAGACCTATTCCTTGCATAGGTATGATTGAAAGTCATAGTTTACTTAAAATACTATTTACATAAACCTGACAGTAAAATGATGTTGAGTTACGATATCTCAGCATTCCAAAGGAAGAGAACACTGCAAGAAAATGGCATAAAATAATAATGCATATACCACTTTGTTCTGCGTTTATGAATTGCTTTATGTTACTGTATTTTAATATTTTTAAGCCTGTTATGTTAGAATGTTAATTATTTAGCTAATTCTTGTTTACAATAAAGTTACTTCCGGTTTCCGTTCTTTAATACTGCTGCTAATAATATGAACGGGTTATTTAGTTTCATAAACCGTTTGTTAGTGTCTAATTTTCACCTGTGAGTGAGAATACGCAAGTCGTATATGTGCGTCTCACAATTTGATACGATTGTTTTTAAAAATCATGGAGACAAGAGAAACAGTTAAATAAAGCTATTTCCTATTTTATCTAAAATCGTCACCCCACACGGAAATCTTTTATTTACGCTGACCTTTAAACCTCTAGATACGTATTATAACTCAATGGTGCTTCCTATTAAAGGGCTTTGCGTTACATGTACGCTTTGAAATCGTCAAGGTCACTTAAGTTGACCTTTGACCGATTTGGCTCAAATTCAATAGGGTTCGTCCTCTTGACACAAATAAACTTTGTACCAAGTTTCAAGATAATCGGGTTGAGTGTTTTAGAGTTATCGTCTGGAAACGAATTCGCGGACATACATCCATCCATCCTTACAGACAAGCAGACATTTTCTCCCATACCCACCACCTCCTGTTCCAAAGATTTCCTGTTAAAAACTTCCAAAGATTTTCTAGGACAAATAATGTTCAAATGCCCAAAATCATCACGATAAAGGTGGTTCCATGGAATCGTTATCGCGATGGGTTGGGGGTAAAAAGAGAAATTGACTTTGGGGAGAAGCCTATTCTTGCAAACTTTTCATGACAACTTGGAGGCTCCGTTCCTCAGGTATGTCGCAAACAGCAAGTAGTATTTTAATTCAATTTCCATGGGAAATGTGGGGGGTGGAGACTACAACTTGATAAAATATTTAGTGAATGATTCCATTCCTATTCTTGAAGCTGTTATAACAAAGTACGTTTAAATAACGGATGGAGCAGTAATTATAAAATTTATACCTATAATTTCTTCATGTCATAAATTATTTGACAATTTAGGACAATTTTGAAAACCGTTAGTCAAAGCCAGAGAGCTGAAAATACGAATAGAGGAACATAATCATAGAGATTTCGCTTATTTTTTCGTTGCACCTTTCACATGGCCTAGTTTATTATCAACCCCAGGCTTTGGATACTGGAAGAACGTAAAGATTGACGACCAAACTTGAGACTTGTGCTTGTAAGGTTAGCTGATACGCCGTCATTTCTTGAGATAAGCCATGGATTTTGAGTTTGGGGGTATCAAAACAAACTGAGCCATATCAAGCATGCAACCAAAAATAAACTTAAACCCTATTATCTCTCTATTTATATTTTCCGCTCTCTGGTCAAAGTCAAACGTTAGAGTGGCGAAGCGAGTGGGAAGTTGGCAGCTGGGGACCGGTTTTAATATGGGCATATATGTATTTGGGTGAGGGGCAAACTTTAAAATTACATTTATCACGTTATCCCAGTGGTCCCTGCTGGCTATGCTACTGGAAACCGTCACAATTGGAATTTTTTACGATATGTGGGTCACAACCATAACTTCTGAATTCACACATTTGCACTCAAACAGGTTAGGGTTTGCTTCTAAAACAGGATTTTGTAGGTCGCTTCCGTTACCTTGTTACTTCCAAGGTTTAGTATGTGGTAAAGTTGGAAGTTTCAAAATCCCACTCGGTTCCTGACAGTGACGATGGCAAAAAGTGGAAAATATAATCTGGTTCCCATTCATAAATTGTCAATATATATGTGGCATTTGCCCTGCCATGAAAGTGCCACTCAGCTAATTATAACATTATAAGTAGTACTTTCAGACGAAGAAGATAATTATATATAATGTAATTTGCATCCTCCTACCTGAAAGGTAATGTCTATCATTTTCGATGGTATCATCACCTTACATTAGGCCAGCTTAATATGGTGTATGATTCTCAGTTAATTATTATCGTGTTTATTCAAGTTGCTGTATAAAGAACCTACGCTGACTTACTATTTTCACCGCTTGGAGGAATCCGCTCTGTGCACTCTTCGCGATACATTGAAATACATAATATATGCTCACTATCATTATACTGTACTGAGTACCTGGTGAATCCTACCTAATTCCCTCAATCCAATCTCATTCATATGTTACTTAATATATCGCATAAACAGCTATAGCTATATACGTTGGAATTATTCTGAGACAAGCAAATGAAAGCAAGAAACCAGCATCATGACATGAAATGGGTTATCTTATCTCCCTAATTCATAACAATAACAGTGCAACACAACATGATATAAACTCTTTCGAGTATTCTTGTAAAGTAATATAATAATGTGTCTTGTTGTTCCCATTCCCAGTCTCCGAAATTTATCTCTACTAATCACCACGCTTTCTCATTATTAACACCATGCAGGATTAGCTTCAACTCTGCTAATATTTACTCCACTCTATAATGTAAAATAAACGATTAAGGGATAAATATAATTATCAAATTTATACATCATAATATATTCTGTTTCTCATTGTTTCTATCTTAGTCAATTTGACGCGATCATTGCAACAAACTTAACGTAACAAAAACTTTTAGAACCATAGTTTATTAATTTTAATCTAACATATTGCTAGCATATATAGCCATGTTGTATGTACACTTTCGTGGAATTATAGGTCATAAGGGAGAGATTTTCGAAATTAAATGCCTGTTTCTCTCAAAATTCTTTCTGGGTACACACACTACTAGTACTAAAATACTACCGTTTAGAATTGATGCATCCATCCTTATTCAGAGATATTATTATGTTTATTCACAGTTTGTATTTGATTACTGATTACCTATAACCTCCCCCACTAACTTGAAATAAAATTTCAATACAATGCAAATGTCTACGTATGTTCGTATGGATTTTACAAGTTCAAACACATTTTTCGAATCATACTAAATCTATTTGAGGAACTCATTGAAACATAACCATTTGTGCGGCACATTTCAAATTATGTATATGCACAAAGGAATAGGAAACGGAATTGATGTCGTTTTTCTAAGATGTAAGAAAACCTTCAAACAATGGATATATACTGCTTGCTTTTGGACTTGGAGAGTTTTTTAAAAAGAAAGTGAGTGACAATGAGCGAAAACACAGCAGAATAATCATATCATTTTCCTAACGATGATGCCTGTTTGTGTCTGCCGAACGGTTTTATGCCAACGCAACCCGGCAGCTACTCCTCCCTTCGTGATAAAAGGACTATTTTATGAGTTATATAAACAGCGTGACTTCCTCCACTGCACCATCATATCGTCGTGCTCCGTCACATATTTCATCTTTGCGTGATCATTCACGCCATTTTTCTACACTTTCTAGTATGATGATCCCGATGATGATGGCGTTATAAAAGAATAACAGACGCAGTGGCAGTAAAAATAATGCCAGCATTTTCTCATTGTCTTTCGCTCTGAGAAAGAATTTTATTCTGCTGTTGAAAAAGCACACAATATATATTGTAGTAAGCATTACTACAAAACTTAATAGAAATATATCGACAAAATTATTATTGTATGAGCACTTCTGTGAAAATATGTTGATGTTGAGAATTGTTTTAAACATAAGTAGATAGATATTCATACATACCTAATAGTTTCTTGAGCATACGGGATATAAAAAGGTAAAATGAGAATGAAATGCCTGGAGTCGTTGGATAAATATTATTGGATTGGTGTATGCACATACTGTCGGAATTTTATGTGCATTTACATTGTGAAGAATTTGCCACCTACAAGGACAACGTTGTGAAAAGTTGCGAGAATTGAAGTGCAAAATGGCTTGTTACATTACATCGAATGAGTATGGAACCGGTTGAGTTGAAGTTTAAGAAGAAAGAAACTTGATTATTAGGTAGCCGGAGTTTACTCTGGATACCTTATAAGATTGGTAGGGGATGATGTCTGGCCGGCCGGCCGTCGCCCGATAACTCGAAGACGGTTAGAGGTATTCGAAAACGGTATTCACTAATCGGTAGACAAAATGTCTGGCTCGAATATAGGCATAATTATTTTGACCTCGTGACCTCAGGTCAAGGTCAGGGGTCAAATTAATAAAAAGTGTTTTTCAGCTTATATGTAATGTATATGAGTATTTAATCACGAAAAACTAATTTGACCTTTCTTGACCTCAAGGTTAAATAGAGGTCAAATGTTTTAAAAGTGCTTTTTTGAGCTGAAACTGGATATTTGGCCTCCATTAACTCAATTGACCCATCATGATATCAAGGTCAATTAGAGGTCAAATGCAGTAAACATGCTAATTTTAACCCCCAAATCTCCGACTACCTATTTGAACCGTTTACAATTCGTTTTCATGTCATTTCACCAAGTATCAGAAGAAGCACATGCATGAAGCATCTCATGTTATACTAATAATAATCAACAGCACTTGAAAAAAGTTTTATCATATTATGAGAGTGAGCGCTTGGTTTTCCCGTTTCCATAAAATAGGATGATGATGAAGTGAAAAGGAGCGCTGAAGACGAAGCCTTTGTTGGTGCTTGTTTATATTAGCAAATGAACATATACGAAAGCGAATATGTGCAATAGTGAGTTGTGTAAAAGCGATTTCCAATGAATTCTATTATTATTATTGCAAAGCTTTTACTACAGTTTTTCATCATTCAAGCAGAATCGTATTTGATGCTGCAGAGACTGTGAAACGGGGGAATGAAAATACAGCATTTTCACGGCGACGCTTTACAACACAACTTATTCTGAATCTGATACACTAATGTACTGTTTTCCTCAGCTACCCTGGAAAAGTTGAAGTGCAAAATTGAAGATGAAAAACTATTTTAGCCGTAAGGACAGATATATGAATGTGTGAACATATAACGTACAGTTACAGTCAGTGTGAACAGTTTTATCTTATATCTGGAAAAATACTATTCTTGGCGAGGTTTTGCAGTGGGAGCTTCATTTGAATAGGACGTTGAGAATGGAATTTGAGTGATGAGGTTGCATAGACGAGGATGTCATACATTTGCATAATGTTTTCGTAATGCATAAAGTTGAATTGAATGGCCAGGGAATATGCGGCCGATGATGTATCATTTTAAATTTGTTTCTCTATGTTGATGACAATGTGATGTAAGAGCGGTGCAGCATTGTAGTAGAGAATAAACTTCACCACCCACATATACAGCTTCCCATTGGTATATTATGTGAGTGGGTATGATCAGTGTTCACACAACCACAAAAAGCGTTTTGTGTTTGAATTTAATTTAATTGTGAGGTCAACAATAAATAGAAAGTCGATTCTTTGAATTGATGTTTATTAATATCCATATTTTGTTTAGGATTATGGTAACTTATAGCTCATGAATTATACTGTAGATTGAAAAGTGAAAGCATTGTCAAAAATTTTTTGTGGTTGAACTCCCTGACTCCGATTGTCACTTACCATTACCCACCGGAACGTCTATAAATAAAGAACACACTCGTCAAGAAACAGTGAAAGCTTTTTGTTTTTGTAAACAAAGCATACTGTCAACTTATCATAATATAATATGCACATTCAATTCCTAAAAAATAAAATTCCTAGATTTTTTCTTCTTTTTCCTTGCCTTAGTTTGCGTATTTTCAGAATCGTACCGAAAAGCAAATAATCAAACATCTATGTTTGTAGCTCCGGAGGGACAACTTCATATGTCCAAAATTTACAAACAGACACGACACGAAGAAGAGTTCATTTTTTATTTTGGTTCTCTAACTTCGATTAACACCGTTTGAACTGCCATTCTGTCGTTGAAAATTCTTCCCATGAACGGATGCAACATTACCCGGAATTCTTTAGCATTTTTCAACAACAATGGCATGTTACAAAATTCCCGAATGAGTGAATGCTCAACTAATCCGTTATCCGTCATCGATATGAATGATTACACAAACAGTCACAAGTCGTATGTATTTTCAAGCCTTCGGCAGTAACTTCATAGCAGCATTTTTGCTTAATGAGTGTGCAAAATAATCTTGGCATTTTTGTGGATTCCCCCTCACAAGGAATTTCTCTCCATTTTTATTATTCAAGTACTTGGTTGTACATATTTAACATAACATTTTTTTTTCATTTTCGCAAAGAAATCTTTTCTATAATGCATTTCTCTTCATACACAAATATTACATTACACAATTGTATTATATCATTCAGATGATCATTCAGCAGATGCATCCTGTTTCACTTATACCAACATTTTTACTTATAGTTTTTATACAGCTTAAGAGCTAATTACATCTGTGTACCGTGTATGTGTTTACCCACCTTAAGTTAATATGCATATATGTTTTATGAATAACACAATCAGCATTTATAAGTATGTACGTTGGTATATTGTTTGTAAATATGTATATATTTGCTTATGTAACATTTATTGTATATTGTATATCTACAGATTAAATTAATATATTCGTCAAAAACATCGAGATCACAGTGGTAGTTTGAATTGATTACCTATATAAAATTAGAATCATACACCTCAGGAATGGCTCCAAACGGGGCTCATCACTGGAGCCATTCCTCAGGCTAGGTTCTCATAATCACTGCAACGGAAAGAAATCTTTCTCTGTAATTAAAAAAGCATCACATCCGTTTAATAACACAGATACACACTTCAGCAGAAACACAATATTGCCAGTATGACAGCACAAGATTTTCTATTTGTACGAAAAGCACAACATGTATTACTGCATACACATTGTATTTAATTTGGTGAACCTACATCTTTCATTAATTAGAAATTCCTATGTATAATGCTTCTATTTCATATCAATAAATTTAAAGATGTACCTCACATCGACATGATAATGATTAGGATATTTTTAAACATTTCGGTCTTTTCCTACAAAAAGTTTAGTCAATTAGATTAAATATTTTTATGTTGATAAAGCCTGTCCTAATTCGATTCCCACCGCTCTCAATTCTCAAGTTTAGTAGTAAATATAAATAGTATGGATAGTATTGAATGTATTGTATTGAAATACTATGCCTAGAGACAGAGTTGTTGAAAAATGTTCAGGTAGAAGGGGTAAAGAAATTATATACCTAGCTGTATATTTACATATCACACAGCACTCGTTCTGGCATGACCAAACGGACTTATAATTTACACATCGATTACTTTCCCATAAAGTCTAGTTTGTGTACATATTCAGCTTTTCACCCTAAGAAGATTAAACAGGTAAAAGTTACACATTTGAAGGATTGTAAATTCACAGAGCGCATATAACAATAAATAGCATTACATCGGCGATGACGGCTTTGGCGATTTTTTAAATGATGCTGCAAATCCAGCACATCTATAAATCCAACGACCTTAAATTGGATTCTGAACATGATACGCAGTTTGTTCCTAATTATGCAATAGGTTTTCAAGGGCATCTGCAGTTTTATAAAAAACCATTTATTTCTTTTCCATAATCTGTATAATCTCTGCTAGATACTATTTGCGTTTTTTTCAATATCAAGTTTTGATTTTCAACAGCTTAAGCTCAGCTCAGCTTAATTAGAAAGTATCATTAACCGTGTCCTATTTAATTAAAAATACACTCGTGACTTCTGCCATTCCACATTCTCATTTCTTATCTCATTCTCCACTGTAGATACTTTGTATACGTTTTGACTATTCAATGGCAATATACTCTAAGAATAGTTATTATTATAAATCATATACACGTAGGGATTCTAATGATAATTTAATACTTTTGAGAATATTAAATGCATACACATTTCCCACCACAATATTTCATATATCAATTGGTAAATGAGTCACTGCACAATACTTATTGTATATGAAGTTGGTTGCATGTTGGCTGAGACCGGTAACCGAACATGCTAGAACAATATTATTATGCTAGAAGCTAAACTAAACATATTTGCTTGGAAAAATGTAAAATCCTGTGTTAAATTAAAGTGCATTTGAAAAGTTTTTTACAACGCTAATTACAAAAAGTGTTACATGTAAATTGCCGGTACAGTGGTCCGTCAAAATTTATCGCAACATCATCACATGACAGATTTTAGTGGTTTTCAACGGTATCATTCAACCAAATATTCCAAATTAGCAAGCCATGTATGTATTCAAACAGACTAAAAACAGACAGGAAACATTATAAATGCATGCGTAAGCAAGGAGTTTGTAGAAAGACAGAAAAAAATGGATGACGTAAATACCTGTAGCTTTCGGCATCACACGTTAACTTATTAATCAAGTGGAATTCAGCATTAAGCTTGAAGAAAGCCAAGAGTTTCCTCTTTCATATTTTGAGATCCTAGCAAACCAGAAACTTGAGGCCTGTTTTCGCAAACAGAGTGTAAAGCTGACATGTGAAACCTGTAATCTAAGGTACGCATAGATTAAACGAAAGCACATACGTATTTGACAGTTTCTCTGTCATTCCGTTTTCACGTGCATTTCATGTGACGATGCATGCAGTGCGTATCTTTGGGATTTTCAAATTGGAACAGAGTTAGACAATGTGTATCTATTTTCTGACTAAAGAGAGACTGAGTTTAAATATATGAATGCATTATTAAAGTTCTCGGTTTCTTTACAGAAAGGTAGGAAGGATACGCGGCATGATATCAAAATAGGACTAAACTAAACGGCTAAAACTAGCTTGTAAATGAGAATGCGTCACAATACATTGCCACCATTGTCGCTACTCGCTTTTAGGCGTCAGTTCACGTTCACGTTCAATAAACTCTGAATGATATCATAAGGGAAACAAGATGTGAAACGTACAAGATACGACGTGTATTAGTGTATAATGCTAAATAGTGCCAGTAATAGATATTTTCACTGATATTATTAATGGTTGATCAAAAATGGCAGATAAGCTTTTTTTTAATAATATCGCTACCAATATGACTGCTACTGGTACTATCGTCACATTAATGAGTTTAAAATATATACGGTAAAAAAATAATAGCTTGAAATTTTATGTATACAGATAGGTAAACAAAGAAATGTCAATAAATTCACAGTCGCAGTATTTACCAATCACAACAGAAGCAGATGAAATAAAAAGCAGATAAGCTTAGCGTTATTGCGGATCATTGGAGTGAGTAAATTCGCTTTCCACCACCAGTGCAATATAATCCCAATAAAAATCTATTAGTCCCGTTGTAATGCTGATGGTTTTCTCTTTCTCTTCAGGATTCTCAATCCAATATCGACAGTTGACTCTGATTGTGACAGTGACGATGAAAATGAGATCTTTAAAGAAAGGTACTTGAAACGAAGAATGAAATGAATAAGAATATCATTCCCCTGTGCTACATGATTCAACGACTGATGCCATAGAGTGTCAAACTATTTGATTGAAATCCTCAATGCCATTCACATGCATATTTCTGTATACAGACAGAGGATAAATACCTGTCCGTCTGTATCGATGAATTTCGTAATCTCAAATATCTCTTAGCTTCTTTCCTAGCGATTTCCCTTTTCAATTTATTTATTTTCTCAATTCTCCACGTGCTAACTCCGGTAACTGCATCCAATGCCATCGTGCTTTTCGTTATTGACCCACTGCTGATTTTGAGTATTTTTATTATCAGTACTGGACTGTAGAAGTAGCATATAAATTGTCAGAAATGGATTAAATATAAATGAACAAGGAGATCATCCTAGACTACTATTGGGATATGCCTTACTTCTATTTGATAGAGGAATAAGGGAAGGAGTATAGAAATGAGCTTCGTCTCAACTACACAATAAGAATAATAATAAAACGGTATAAGGTCTTGCGTGAGTGAGTAGAAAGTAGCGTCTACTTGTATAACATGAACCAAATGACTCTTCACTTCATCCATCCTAATGAGGAGGATCTTCTAAACCTTTATAGTTTGTCAGCATGAAATATCAGGGAAATATAATATAAGGCATGGTTAAAGCTCTAAGTAAGTATGTACTTTCACTTTTCATGAACCCGCCTAACTCTCCATCATCCTCCTCATCATCATCATAAAGAAAATAGATACACAATCATATCTCTCCCTTTCTCTCTCCATTAAGCATTTTCTTCCTGCATATAAAAGAACTTTAAAAACGGAAAGGTAACGATAGATGTAAGAATCCTATAGACAGGCGAGTAAACCCGGTCGTGATTGGAAAGCAAAAAGGAAAAGACCATCATCATCGTCCGTTACTAATCTAGTCGTTATACGTGCCTTGTGCATTGTCCTTCAGCAAGCCGCAGCAAAATTTTCAAGATAAAAGGTAAAAAGTGAATAAATCTACTGCTAACATCAAACTGTATCTCGGTAAGTGTACAGTGTATACAAAAAAGAAACTTTGACGACGACGACAGATAATAAGCGCGTAGCGCGCATGAAGTAGAATGAAATACTACAACCTATTGTTACAAAGCAACTAACCAAATACTACAACAAATCCAATTCAATAAAAAATGTTGACGGAAGGAAATAGAGCGTGGAAAGAAGAATTGTACAGAACAGAATGTTATGATAGTGCCGCTGTGTTTGCATTTAGCATGAGAAATATGACTATCGTTAGGTTTAGTTTGTAAGAGATTTTTTGAAACCGCAAAAAGTAACATGAAACAACTTGTCATATGATGATGAATTTTGCTCGTAAAATGTGTGGTCTAAAAGGTATATGGGACAGAAATGGGAACCCATTCTTAAAGAAGAATGTAAATAAATCTTTTTTTACATGGCTTGATGTTATATTAGTGCTTTCACTGCGACGAAAGGAAACATGAAACTGGTCTCAAATAAAAAATTCAAACCAACATTCTTGACTCCCGATGACTTTTCATAGTAATATGCCCTTGTAATGTTAGTTCTTGTGAGTTGTATCATTTTCCGGTATGAATCAACAAATTTTGTGTATATACATGGTTGATAAATGGCTAACTTTTCCCGATCTCACTTTTCACTTTCATTGTGTTTTACACTGCCACAGCTCTGCCTTTCCTGTACTGCTTCCCAAACAATATTTTCTTAAACGCTGCCCTAAATTCTGGTGAGAATATTGTATAAATGATTGGGTTTAAGGTGGAGTTAAAGTATCCCAGCCAGAGAATCAACGTCATCACATTTTTGCTAATATTACAGCTCGCACAGGCAGACGCGATTAGAGCCATGATAAAGAATGGGAGCCAACACATGATAAAGGCGCCCGTGATAATTGCCAACGTTTTTGCAGCTTTCCTTTCTCGCTTTGATTCGCCACTTTCCCTTGAGCTTTTCACCTTTTTTGCTGGTGTTGCGTCTGGGGTGACGCCGACTGTACCCGTAGAAAGATTGGGCGATCCGGAAGGAATGAGCTGCATGGTCGCGCTACCCGCTCTTCCGCCAGCCTCAATACTACATGACACCTGCGATGCTGAAGAATGGCCATCTTGAATGGCCGTAGTTGTTGTACCATTACCCGTGTTATCTGCCATAAGACTATTGGAGATTTTGGCCGGGGTACCACCCTCACAGTTATTTAGCAGTGCAGTTTTCTCTGGACTTGGGTTGCTGGAGGATGCTTGTGTAATGAGACTGGTTTCGGCAGCTGGACGAGGGAGCATGGAGGTTGCTGGGGGCGGTCTCCGTCTTCGAATACGTTTTCGGGCTGCTTGGTAGATTCGATAGTAGAGAAATAAGATCACGGTTAGAGGTACATAGAAGGAGCTTAATGTTGCGAAGATTTGGTAGCCTAGCTCTTGATTAACGACGCACTGATTATGGGAAATGTTTTCGTCCCATTTTGCATCCTTCCAACCAAGCTGGGACAGAGAGACGAGAAGGGAAAGCGCCCAAATGATCCCAATCATTGTCAGTATACGTTGTGGACTTCGCTGGTGGATGTAATCTATGTCAGTCACGGCCCAGTATCTGTAGAATTTCGAACAAAAAAGACACCATAATTTCATTATCATGTAGGTTAAATTAAGGTCGCATTCATATATTAAATGTGTCATTCACATGTGTTAAATGGATTGAGAAAATATCAAAAGTCAAGATTGTTTATACTGTCTTCTTGGAATTCCGGGAATTTATTAAATATTATGACTACTTTGGCTTTGACTCTATCGAAATTGTTTGTTTATAAAATGTAACGTACAAAGGCAATGACTTATTATGGATAGAAATAATAGCATACAACCAGAATATTTTTTTCATATCCCCAACATATCGTATTATATGAAGGAGCTTAACTATTTCGGTTTTTACAGAGATATTTTTACTATAACTGTAACTATAAGACAATGTACTATATACGTGTACTATATATGCGTTCAATACTGCAAATGGCATCATTGACCGTTCCTTGTTGAACAAATAATAAAGTGACGACTTTTACATTGGACCCGAAATACGTACGAAAAGCAAGTCCTTTTTACACACATCATTTCTCTGCTTATTTTCACAGTTGAAAGAAAGATTAAGGAAATGCTAGATTCCTCTCTGCAGGAGCTTAAGAGCGAACAAGGAAATTTAATGCTGTATACGTAAGTATTACGAATTATGCATTTCTACTTTACGAATGAAGCCTTTCCCAAACCATTATATTCCTATTTAACCTCGTTTCCAATCCCAAGACCAGAGTGACTAAATAGGGAAATATGCTATCTAAAAGCTGTGGCAAGACTACAGTTGACTTCATTTACTTAGTCACAGCCTTGTAGGCAACTTGCACGTAGCATGTGCGATCGCATCTGCATGGCTGCGACGGCGAGCTAGCAGGCGGCGCCGCACACAAATTCGGCTGTGACTAAGTAAAAAACTGTCACTGTATCTGTTTGCATCTCCCTCTATACAAAACGTAATAATTTGTATGCGGTATCCACGTCTGTTTAAACTGCATATTATGTGTGTGTAAACGTTTAAGTGAACACTGCTGCTGCTGCAAAGTGTAAATATAATTTGCCCGTTTCACACTCTACCGTCCGCAAAATTTTCGGAGAAAGGAAGCGACTTGAAGCTAGAATCTAATTCTTATTGCCGTTGCATTCTCATTACGTAAGGATTCTCTTTAGCTGCAGAACGGCAACAGCTCCATCCACATTTTATTTATTTATTTATCTACTGCAGTTCAGCTTCGTGGGGCTCAAGCTTATTATCTCGGCACGTCGCACGTCTTACATTTGGTTGGATGATACTTACATACTTTGCCCATAAAATAGCAAGTTTAGTGTAGTTAGATTTTTGAAGGTTGAAACTGAATCCAGCACGTGAAATTGGCATGATGAAGAAGAAAATGTTGGAAAAGTCTAAGCTACTGTGAGAAGAGAAAATATTATCGCTCAATTGCATAAGTTTGTTATTTGTAATAAATGGGACTTGAAAAGGCTGTAGCGGGGTAGCGGTAAAACATTAAAAGAGTCAAGCCAAAAGCCCCTTTTTGCATATTCATTTTATGATCTCGTACTCTCTTTCTCTTTACCCTCCTTGTATTTTTGTAACGATTACTCTTACTTTTGTCGGTCTCAACTGGATAGTGCTACTGCTGCACATATGGCGAAACAAGAAGAAAAACACATGACACAAAGTGGAAGCTTAACCATGTTTTGACTTTGCTGGCTGACTCCGTGCTTTCGCCTGCTGTTTTCTAACAGTTTAGTCAGTAGTCACGCGTGTTTTCCTGCCTTATTTACACAAGCCTTTTTCATCATTTTCTCTCTCGCTTTTGATGTTTCATCACCTTTTGTTTGATTTTGATTCTCACTCAAAAAGCATATGCATATGTGCACGTGCTGCCTATTCTTTATGAATGTTTACACAGATTCTTCTGTTTTTATGGCCTGCCGGATTATTGAAATTGGATGGATACATGGCTGGATGAAATCTCACGACATCGCAAAAACAATAAAATATTAGTTGCAAGCTAAAGTACGTATTTATGATATTCATATCTTTATCTAGACTCTACCAGACGCATAATATGCACGACAGAGGGTACATCTGTCCAGATGAGCATGTCTATATTTTATTATTGTATTCTCCTCCTGTTACATATCGTCGGCTTAGTATCAGAAC